>JBBMOL010001100.1:0-49165 GCA_037954665.1 Laguncularia racemosa
TGAAATTTTTAAAACCCCAAGTTGAGGATTTACATTAGATGAGCAATGGTCTATTTATAGATCGGATTGGGAAAAAGGGAAATAAAAAATTAGATCGATAGGGATGGGGGACTCCAAAAGGGCCCCTCTCTATTTAGGCTAGCCACTTGAATCCCCTTTAAAATTCACTTTTTCAATGAATGTCTTTTGATTGTTTTTATACTGCTAACCTTTTAGGGATTTAATTAGTTTTTTGGGTCAGTTATTTACTTTTGATGTTGAGTCTGCTTGCTTATGATTTTTTGTGAGTAGATACATTTAAAAACCCGGGCCGCCTTTTGGGGACCCTAAGGGGGGGGGGCCATTATGTGGGTTTTTGGGCCCCAAAGTGATTTTAAATTCCCCGTTCGGGACTGATTAGGCTACCCTACCCAATGCTTCGATATGGCTTGAGATCCATTTCTCCGAAAAAATGCGGGGGGGGCCCCATAGAGTTTGGGGTCTTGTTAAAACCAAACCTTTTTTGCATATTAGAAATTTCTGTTGTAATAGATAGCTAGTTCTACAGTTGACCGCCTCCTCCGCAAAGAAATCCGAGTATGCAAGCCTCTGGACCCAAAATTGGTACTGGACCACTAGTTCACCCTATACAACCCAGAGGAGCAAGCCTTCATCCAATAGAAAATAGGGCCATTCTCTCATTGATGAAGATGGAGATGAACTTGCTGATACGCTCAGAAAGATAAAAGCGCAATAGCAGCAAGTGCACTGGTCGTATCAAGTAATAGAGTGGTGAAAAGTAAGGTTGTCGATCTCTCGAGGAACCAATAAAGTACTAGACCTATGGCAATTCTTATCAATATCTAGGTGATTAAAAAGGGGTTTTGAAATGTCTAAGCTAAAAATTTAACTTAAAGCAAACAAGGAGAATTTTATGAAGAATTTATCAATTATGAACGAGGGAAATTAGAATTCACCCTAGATTCGTTAATCAAACTGCTACCATGTTATATCAACTAGTGGTTATAAGGTTATTCAAGTGAGTTTAGAAAATCCTTTTTAGGGAAGTTAACCTTAAATCAATTAGTCGGCTTCCGCGTCTCCAATTAACCAAGGAATCAAAATTATGTTCATACACCTCCCGATGCTACAAACAACTAATGCCCTAAATCAATTAACCCTAATCCCTTAGTGATTAATTAACAAGAAACATTGCATTGCTCCCTCTATAAACTCTAATTAAACTAATTATCACAACTCCCGTATTGACAATCAGTCTAATTAAGAATTCCTAACAAATCCTAATCAACTCCCGTATCAAAAGGATTTCTAACAATTATAATCAAAGACCAATTATAATGGAAATCAAAGGAATTGCAATCATGAATAATCCTAATAATTCCTAATCATATAACATGGCTACAATTATCCTTTTAACATTCTAGGGTTTCATCCAATTTCCTAAGGAAAAGACTTAGCAATTCATGGAGATAAAGACATGATTATGATTCAAGGAGATTCGTGCAAAAGAAATCATATTCAATAGTTGGATCAAATACTTGAATTGCATATACGAGATATGATAGGAATCAAAATCCGACAAGACTTATCATTAGGGCAATAACTAAAGGATTTCGAATCTTGGCGGTAAGGACCCATTTTGAGCAAAACGACCCCAGAATTATTTATATACTAACCTCTTTTATCTTATTCATGTATTTTATATTCCAACAGGAATACTTATCATGCTTTACAGGGCAATGGACAAACTCACTTAAACTCAGCTTGTGGGTTATCCATGGACCGACCTGAACCGGCGATGAGCTGGGTCGATGGATCCTATAGAAGACCGGCATCATGAAGAGCATTTCTTTTATGTATTTTTCATTTTATGAACTATTTTAGTTGTATTTTGTTTTGGGACACTTTTATTTCTTTGTAACTTTCATTTAGGGTTAGCCACCTTAAAAGTGGCAAACTTATAATTTTGAGCACTTTTTAACCCTAGGAGTAGCAAGTATAAATACTTGCTTAAGAGAGGGTTTGAGAGGCTTATCATTTTTCAGATTAAACACTACATTTCATGTGAGAATTAGGGTTCATACCTTGGTTCCAAACTCTTATCAATTTCAATCCCAAAAGTTGAAATTGTGGCGAGTGCAACATCTTGAAATTGTGAGTTATATCAATTTCATTTTGTTGTGATTTCTTTTCTTCTCTAGTGTGTCATATCTAGGGTTGAATTAAGATAGTTCTTGGTCAGAAATACATATTGTTATCTACGAATTCTTATGTTTATTTGAAGTATTTATCAATTTGATTCGGATCATCATTGAAGACTACACTTGAAATCGTGTTCTTTTCTATTGGAAAGGGATTCTTATCATTAAGGTTTTTCTTTGTCATTTGTGGATTATTTGCGTGGATTATATGAGATTAGGGTGTTGATAGAAGATATTATCATTGTGGTATTATAATTATATCATTGGATATTTGGATTTCATCATATCTTCATTAGGGTTCACGTGAAAAGTGCCATTTATGGATCCGATTTTGCCTTAACTTGAGATTGTTTTTCTTAAGTCTTTTGATTGTGCTTCTTAGTGGAATTAGGCACATCATCTTTTTGGTATCAGAGCTATATCATATTTGGATTTAAGATTCAAACACATCATAATTGAAGAATTGGTTAAATTCATTGGAAATTGACGGCATTGTTCATGTGATTGAGACTAGTTTGATTGACATTGTTGGGTTGTCTTTCAAATTAGTTTTTATATGTGCTTAATCTTGGTTTTAGGCACATTAAAGTTCAGAAATCACCAATTCAACAATATAAATAAAACCTTAATTGCAAGGAACTCCACAAATCCTTCACAAAGGATGATAATCTCCCCCAAGATCACAAAGTTTTCTCCAAAATTTGATCTCCACAATTCTCCCTTAAAACTAGGTTAACACTACTTTAAGAACAAGAAAAATTGACCAAAGATCCCCTACAAATCGACCTAGGACCTATATATATGCAAGGGGAGGCGATGAGATGCAATTAAAACAAGACCGGCCCAAAGCTGGCCAAAGGCTGGCAGCCTTCATTTAAGCTGGCCATAAAGGCCGGCGGTGTTGCATGGAAAGCCGACTATAAGGGCCGGTGGCTTTGAATGTCATTTTGCCGGCCTAAATGGCCAGCGGAGCTCCAAAGTAGGCTAGCCTTTTAAAGGCCGGCAGCCTTGATTTTTCCTTTGCCATCCTTCAATTTTTTTCATGCTTCAATTTGTATGCAATCTCTCCAAATTGATTAAGCTTTGAACTCAAAGTCCTCCAACATCTGAAATGTAAAAATAAACATGATTAAGTACCATTTCCTTGTGATTTCTCTAAAATTAATAATGAATACTTGCAAATTGCTTAATGAATTATGAGTAAAATATCTCTCACACTTAAACTTTTGCTTGTCCTCAAGCAAAATAAAACCAGAAAGAAATTCATCCTAGAAAGTACAAAATTTTTCATTATCATACAAACTTGAACATCTATCATCTCTACTTCTGACTCACTACTTTGTGATGCCCACCACTCAAACCAAACTGGGAATATGTGATTAGAGTACTATACTCAAAATTAACCAACTAATCTAGAGAAAACAAACTTTAATCCAAGTGTTTAACCTAAGAATTCTTATTCCAAAAGTAGATATTCAGTCCTAAAGGAAAAACACCCATTTAAACTTCACTGGCAATTAGCAAGCATATGATCCTTCCCATCACTTCTTTAAACAGGTCAACATAAAATGAAAGCATATGGTATCAATTCCTTTCCTAGATTTTCTCCCTTTTTATTATAAGTCCAATGTAACTTATTGATGAGCATTCACTAAAACTCTACTTTTTTTTCTCTCTCTCTCTTTTTTTTTTCTTTACTATAAAATAAGTTCGTGTATTGAACTTTTTCTTCTCCGCCCTTATCGCTATAGTGAGATCACTGATTCGGCACATCCCGGGCTCATCACCCAAGTGACCAGGTTTTAAAGGGACCCCATCGAACTCTCCCTCACTCTAGCATTCAGTTTGGATACTCTTAACCCAATTACCTGAGTCATTGAAGTAAGGCAACTTATTTCATTTGAATGCTATACAGAATTAAGACTTTTTTATAAGGGATCACTAAGTGAGGAGTTTCCCTTACCTCTTTCATTAGATGTTGAAAAGCTTTTAAAGCAACTTTCAAGAAGATATACTAGCTAGAGAAGAGACCCGAAGTAGACCTATTTATCTTTCACAAGAGGACTCAATAGACTCTTAAACTTCAAATTATAAGGCTAAAAACTAGGTAAATTTGATTTCTAAAGATTTTATTCATTAATTTTAACTAAGTACAAGAATCACAACAGTGGTGAGTAAGGCATAATAATGAGTTATTATTTTTAATAAATCATAAATAGATGCAAAAGGCTATTGTTTTTTTTTTTTTTTTGGTATAATCTCTAGATTTCCATCAAAATTTTGAAAAAAATTGGTCTAAAAATTGTCAGATAACTCAAGGACAAATACAGTTCAAGATAATGGAAGAGTATGATCATCAAAGCATAGAACAGGCAATACTCATCTCAACTTTAATACCTACATTCCCTTCCCCACACTTAAGAATAGACAGTGTCCACACTGTCTCACATCAATTCAAATAACAAAATAGAAAGGAAATAAGACAAAAGGAACTGGTACTCCCCTGGTATAACATGTAGAAGCCATATTTAAATCCCATCAAAGTTGAACTTGGAGAGATTGGTCCTTGTGAACAGTCACCTTGCATTTTCCTGAAAACAATTAAAAGAAAACCAATGAAACACAATAAAGTAAACGTAAATATGGGCTGCCTCCCATAGAGCGCTTGTTTTATAGTCATTAGCTTGACTATCAGGGTTTGTCATCTCAGCTTAAATCAAGGAGTTTAAACAACTCCTCCAACACCATCGTCTTCAGATTAGGATTCCAAGCTTCCTTCCATGGTATGGTGCCCTTCTTTTTAGCTTCCACCAATGTTTTGTAGGTGGATATCAACAAACTTACCTGCTGGATGTCTGCCCTTGACCACCCCAAGATTTCCCTATGCTCATCCAACTGGCCTTGAATCTGCTGCTACAATTCTCTTATCATAGGTGCTGGATTAATGTGAGGCCATAGATTTCCTGAATTCAGACACTCATAATCAAACAATTGATTAGAAAAGACATTAGGTTCAAGTGCCTGCATGGGCATTAGTGTCGGCACTGGTGGCTTCTTGTAGTGGTCCATCTTCTCGAAAGCAACAACATTTTTAGTTTGGGGTACTTGCTCACAGCCTTTGTTTTCTTGCTCATCCTCATCCCCCCAATCATTTATCTCATTCAAGACAACTTCAAGAGTGGTTTGCCCTACATCTTCCTCCATATCATTGTTAGTAATTTCACCCTCAGCAGATATGTCAGAATACATTGCTTTCTCATTAGACAAAAACACAGGATCATACATATCAAATGTTACCTAGTCATCTAGTGCTCTAAAGGTGAGCTTACCTTGTCCTACATCAATTAGAGCTTGACCTGTGGCTAGGAATGGTCTACCCAGAATGAGTAGAATGTCCTCATCTTCTTCCACATCCAGTATGACAAAGTCCACTAGAAATATGAATTTATCGACCTTGACTAAGACATCCTCCACTGTACCCTTGGAAAACCTTGAGCTCTTATCAGCTAGCTGCACAGTGATTGGTCTCCTCTTGCACTTTTGTGGCTCTATTCCAAGCTTCCTAAAAACTGAAAGTGGCATTAAATTAATACTTTCACCAGAATCAATCAAAACATTCTCAAAATCAATATTACCAATGGTGCAAGGGATGTTGAAACTTCCCTGATCTTTCAGCTTTCTAGGTAGCTGAGCAGATTTCTTCTCTATGACAACTGAACTCTCGCCAAGAAGCATTACTTTCTCAACACTCTCCATGGATCTTTTGTTAGAGAGCAGCTCTTTCATGAATTTGGCATAAGATGGAATTTGCTTCAAGGCCTCTAAGAGAGGTATATTGATTTGAAGCCCCTTAAATATGTCACAAAACCTGGCAAACTGGGCTTCTAACTCCCCCTACTTGAGTCTTCCTGGGAAGGGGATAGGTGGAACATAAGGCTGCAACACTGGTGCTTTGGATGTGAGTTCCTCCTTCTTCTGCTTACCTTTCTCTGGATCTTTCTCTTGAATTTTTACCTTCCTTTTAGCTTTCTTCACCTCCTTACCACTCCTTAGCATGATGGCGTTGACATGATGGGTGTTCTCCTCAGTTTTGCTAGGCAAAGACCCTGAGGGTCTAGTACTTAGCTGCTGTGCAATTTGACCGAGCTGACCCTCTAAGTTTCTGATAGAAGCTTGTTGGTTTTGCAGGAGGGTGTCAGTCTTTTGCATGTAGCTCCTCATGAGCTCTTCCATCTGAGTGGGTTGCTGTTGAGAATAGGCATTTTGAGCAGAGGCTTGTTTGGGAAATCCTAGGGGCGGGTTAAGTGCTTGATTCTCATTCCTCCATGAGAAGTTTGGATGATTGCGCCACCCAGGATTGTATGTATTCGAATATGGTCCTTGAGTACCTCTTTGGAGGTTGCCTACAAAGTTTACCTGCTCTCCACTAGATGGAGCTGACGACTTTCCAGCTATACACTCACTAGATGAGTGAGGTCCTGAGCAAATTTCACAACTAGAAGATGGATTAGCATTAAAAGAATTTGAAGAGGCGAGTCTACTTACCTGAGTGGTGAGGGCAGCTATTTGAGCAGTCAACTGAGCCATACTGACATTGTCATTCACTGAAGCCACTCTTGTACCACTTCTCTCATTTTGCCAATTGTGTGCACTAGAGGCCATCTCTTCTATCAATGCACTGGCCTCTAAGTAAGTTTTTCCCATTAGTGCACCCCCAGCTGCAGCATCCACAAGAGACCTCAATGTCTCATCCAGACTCAAGTAAAAGATCTCAATAAGGAGATTGTCTGGTAAACCATGATGTGGGCATTTTCTAGTTGCTTCCTTGAATCTCTCCCATGCCTCATAAAGTGATTCACCACTAAACTTTGTAAAGTTAGTGATGTCACTTCTTAGTTTGGCGGTCCTAGCTGGTGGGAAGAATCTCCTCAAGAACTTGGTTGATAGGTCTTCCTAGGTAGTGACAGATTCCTGAGGCAATGAATAAAACCAAGCTCTAGCTTTATCCCTCAATGAGAAAGGGAAAAGCTGTAGTCTTATGGCATCATCAGTGACACCATTCTGCTTGATAGTGTTGGTGTATTGAAGGAACCCAGCAAAATGATCATCAGGGCTCTCATTTGAATACCCTCCAAACTGACTCGATTGCACCATCTGAATGAGTGCCGGTTTAAGCTCAAAATTGTTGGCTTGTATAGCTAGCCTAACAATGGGCAGTTCCTGAATCCTAGGAATAAAGAAATCTCTAAGTGCTCGTTGAACACCCTGAATCTAGCGATTATCCTCATTCGCCATCTCTTCTACTTGTTCTCTTTGCATGTTGTCTCTTCTAATCTGATGTAGAGTACGCTCAATCTCAATATCGAATGGTAGGAGATCATGACTCCTACTCCTGCACATTTAACACCTGCAAAGAGACCAAAAGCCAAGAAAAACGTAAAATTGCACCTAGACTACCAACAGAACTATGAAATCTAATATCTATTAGTTCCCCGGCAACGGCGCCAAAAACTTGATACGCTCAAAAAAATAAAAGCGCAATAGCAGCAAGTGCATTGGTCGTATCAAGTAATAGAGTGGTGAAAAGTAAGGTTGTCGATTACTCGAGGAACCAATAGAGTACTAGACCTATGGCAATTCTTATCAATATCTAGGTGATTAAAAAGGGGTTTTGAAATGTCTAAGCTAAAAATTTAACTTAAAGCAAACAAGGAGAATTTTATGAAGAATCTATCAATTATGAACAAGGGAAATTAGAATTCACCATAGATTCGTTAATCAAACTGTTATCACGTTATATTAACTAGTGGTTATAAGGTTATTCAAGTGAGTTTAGAAAATCCTTTTTAGGGAAGTTAACCTTAAATCAATTAGTCGGCTTCCGTGTCTCCAATTAACCAAGGAATCAAAATTATGTTCATATACCTCCCGATGCTACAAACAACTAATGCCCTAAATCAATTAACCCTAATCCCTTAGTGACTAATTAACAAGAAACATTGCATTGCGTCCTCCATAAACTCTAATTAAACCAATTATCGCAACTCCCATATTGACAATCAGTCTAATTAAGAATTCTTAACAAATCCTAATCAACTCCCGTATCAAAAGGATTTCTAACAATTATAATCAAAGTCCAATTATAATTGAAATCATGAATAATCCTAATAATTCCTAATCATATAACATGGTTACAATTATCCTTTTAACATTCTAGGGTCTCATCCAATTTCCCAAGGAAAAGACTTAGCAATTCATGGAGATAAAGACATGATTATGATTCAAGGAGATTCGTGCAAAAGAAATCACATTCAATAGTTGGATCAAATACTTGAATTGCATATAAGAGATAAAGTTCAGAAATCACCAATTCAACAATACAAATAAAACCTTAATTGCAAGGAACTCCATAAATCCTTCACAAAGGATGATAATCTCCACTAAGACCACAAAGTTTTCTCCAAGATTTGATCTCCACAATTCTTCCTTAAAACTAGGTTAAAACTACTTTAAGAAAAAGAAAAATTGACCAAAGATCCCCTACAAATCGACCTAGGACCTATATATATGCAAGGGGAGGCGAAGAGATGCAATTAAAACAAGACCATCTCGAGGTCGGCCAAAGGCCAGCAGCCTTCATTTAAGCCGGCCATAAAGGCCGGCGGTGTTGCATGGAAAGCTGGCCATAAGGGCCAACGGCTTTGAATGTCATTTTGCCGACCTAAATGGCCAACGGAGCTCTAAAGTAGGTTGGCCTTTTAAAGGCCGGCAACCTTGATTTTTCCTTTGCCATCCTTCAATTTTTTTCATGCTTCAATTTGTATGCAATCTCTCCAAATTGATTAAGCTTTGAACTCAAAGTCCTCCAACATCTGAAATGTAAAAATAAACATGATTAAGTACCATTTCCTTGTGATTTCTCTAAAATTAATAATGAATACTTACAAATTGCTTAATGAATTATGAGTAAAATATGCCTTTATCACTTGCCCTTGGTACGGGCCATGCTCCATCTATAGGAAATAGAGCCTGTGGCTTTCTTCATCGGGCCACATAAGATTACTCCTACCCTGGAAGAGTACACCCAACTGCTACAGGCTCCAGCACTAACCAACGAGGTGTATGTACCGGATCTTGAGGCCGGGCCAGCCGGTATCTTTAGCAGACTCCTGGGTATCCGCAAAATAGCAATCAACAAGGCCTTAGCAGACTGTAACTGATACTGCATATGGATGGATGAGTTGGAAGCCTGGTTCATCACTCAAGAAGATAATGGGGACAGGAAAGACATATTGTGTGGGGACCCCAAGACTTATAGACAAAGAAGAGTGAGTGCTTTCATCCTGACAGCCTTCGCCACCATACTCTTCCCCACCAGAACTTTCTATGTCCACTACCGAGTCGTAGAACTAGTGGCCCAATTCCTGGAAGGAAAATCTTACATCCCGGCTCTATTTGCTGAACAAATCCGAAACTTAAACTTCGTCAAGAAAAAAGGCCACGGGATCCTCTACTCAAATACCAACCTTATCCTGATATGGTTTATAAGCCACCTCAAGTGTTTTGGGGTGAACATGGTTCGAAAAACCTTGGCTCAACAAGTAGATCTCGTGGACTCATGCATAGAGAAGATAAAGTTGCCCGACGACCTTACCAGCCATAGTTGGGTAGAATTGCTTAAAAGTTTCAGTGCCGATGACATATTGTGGACAGTCAGATGGAGTTGCTACAACAAAGTTATCTTAACCTGCAGTAACTTTCAAGTTGTGCCTCTAATCAGTATCAGCGGATGTATAGGTTATCATCCCAACTTAGTGGTCTGCCAGTTCGATACTATTCAAGACATAGTTTATCGGCCCTCGCTGGAAACAGTCACATTTGAATACCAAGATCCGAACTTATTAGTAGTTGTGAAATTTGCTAAGTTGGCAGAGGTCAAAGCACTTTGGGAAGCCCGAATCGAGAGCCCGAATGTAGACCTCGGAGAGCTGGATGGTGAAGTGGGCAAACATCGAGCCACCAGGGAGTTCGTGATCTACCAGCTATATCAGACGGGGGAAAGAGCATACCGGGTCTCAGATGTCACCTAACATAAGCCAGACAAGGTAAACCCGGAGCTGGAAATCTACCTAGAGCAGGTCAGGGCCCGGATGGAAGTATATTTTGAGGCTGCAGATTATAAAAAGATATTTGGAAGGGCAGATTCAAGGAATCCGATCAAAGAAACAAAGCCTTGGAAGCTCAGCTGGAGAAGACCCAAGCTAGAGTCAAGGAATTAGACGCCGTCATCAATGGGAAACCTGAGTCTACGTAGCAGAAGACCAAAAAAGCTAGGAAATAGATTATTATTGTACTCTTTCATTTTTTTTTTTCAAGTATCGAACTCCAAATTTTCCAATATTAATAAAAACAAAGTTTCAGTATTATGTCATCAATCAATTGTTAGCCCCTTTATTTCAGCATTCGTGTGACACATGCATCACATTTTCATGCATACATCATACTAAAAAGAAAAAAAATGCGCGCTAGGTATCAAAATAGCTCCCAAACAACCGAACCCTCCCAGAATCCCGATTTGCTCATGTTCAAGAAACCAAATGGCAAATAGTGGCGACAACCGCAACAACGCAAGTGCTGACACTGCTTCAAACTCTAGGATCGTATCCTTGGAACAAACGGTCCAGTAGCTAGCTGCACAAGTCCACCTCCTGACTGAAAGCATTGGCCTCCTTCACACTACCCAGCCGACTTAAGAAGAACATTCAAGGGGCCAGAAAAGGGAAGGCAGTGGAGGGGCAGCCTCCAGAATATGAGGAAATCAATTCCCACCTCAACTCGGCCTTTGAATATGAGCCGAAAGTCAACCATGGTCCAACCTCTGATGACTTGAAGAAGGAGATGGAGGAGAGACAGAAAGAGATGGAAAAGAGACTCTTCCAACAGCTGGTTGACAAAATGAAAACAATAGAGGGGCATGACGGTTTCGAACAAGCCGGGATCACCAGCTTACCAGCATATGGGGAGGAGGTATACCCCGATAAATTCAAGACCCCAGAATTCAAAAAGTATGACGGTACTGGATGCCCCAAGATGCACACAAGGCTGTACGCCAGGAAGATGAGCAAGTATGCTCAATATGACCAACTGATGATCCAGACCTTCTAGGATAGCCTTATAGGTCCTGCGTTAGTCTGGTATGCCCACCTGGATTTCAATCAAGTCAACACCTAGGAAAGGCTTGCCTGGGATTTTTATGACCAATATAAGTTCAACATCGAAGTCGCCCCCTCAGTGATTGATCTAGGGAGTCTTCGAAAGAGACACGCTGAGTCTTTCAAAGAGTATGCTCAGCGATGGAGAGCTCAAGTTGCCAGGGTAGCAACCCCAATTTCTGAGAAAGAGTTGACACCTATATTCGTCAACACTCTGGACAAGACCTACTTCTCACATCTAGCGGGCCAGACATCATCCAGTTTTGCAGAAGTAGTGGCTACAGGGTGCCAGATTGAAAGCACCATCACAACAGGCAAACTCCAAACAATGGATCCTCCCAGGGTCACATCATCACAAAGGCCCTTAGGAGGTAACAGAGCCAAGGAGTCTACCGTCAGCACAATCAACTCCAGTAAAGCAAACAAGGTTGGAACTCATGTGACATTCCAGACTGCGAGTGCCCCAGCCCAGCACTCTACGGCAAATCACACCCAGGCTGCCAGAGTCCCGAGACAGTTCACCCCAATTTCGATCCCGCTCAGCCAAGTCTTTGCTCGGCTGCGGGCGGATAACTTGATCAGTTTCAAAATCCCAAACGACCGGTATAAACCCAGAAACTTCGACTCAAGCCTCAAATGTGACTATCATATGGGCTAAGAGGGTCATTCCACAAACAGATGCTGGAGGCTCCGAAACAAAATCCAGGATCTGATCGACGCCGGGATTGTGCAGCTGGAATTTGTTAACACCCCAGCACCCAATGTCAACACCAATCCACTGCCTAATCATAAGCCCACCGTCAATATGATTACGTCCGAAGAGTCGGCTCCCAAAGAATCCTCCAAGCAAAAGGCGATGGACCAACAGAAAAGGCATTATCGTCAAGCTTTAGAGAAAACCCCCAAGTCACATATCAAAAAGAGATGGTCAACTGGAGACCCAACAGTCGGCACCTTAGGAGAATCGCACGGGAGATTTGAGTACCTGGTGAACTATTCTTATACCCCAATTGTGTATGGGCCGCTTAGTGGATGGGGGCCCGAGTTTGAGAAAGAGGACAACCAGCTAAAGTAAGGGGAGAAGTCTATGAACATGATCAATTCAAATCAAAAGCCAAGAGTCATAAAATGCTATGAAGGACAGTTAACCGAGATACAAATCCCGAAGAAGAGATATGTGTTCAATGTCCCAATACCTACAGAGAGGTATAAGGTCGCACCGTTTGACTATCAGACCCTCGAGCAAGAGTGACCCCCTATGGTGGGAGGAATCACCTGCTCTGGGAGGGTCTATGACCCAAAATATAAAATCCCAACTGAAGAGCCCAACACGAAGACAGGAGGGGAAGAAGAAGAGGGGCTCGCTACATTTACAAAAATAGTTAAGGCGAGTGAATATAAGATCATGGAACAACTAAACAAGGTTCCAGCCCAAATATCACTCATGGGCCTCCTTACAACCTCCGAGCCCCATAAGGAAGCACTCTTCAGAGTGCTCAAACAGATCCAAGTACCAGAAGGCATCGCTATAAACAAAATAAGTCACGTGGTGGATTCTATTTTCACCATGGACTAGATATCTTTCTCCCCCGAAGAGCTAGGAGAAGATGGAGACCAACATACAAAACCACTAATTGTCTCCCGAGTACTCATCGACAACGGGTCGTCCCTCAATGTGTGCCCATTGGCTACCCTCAACTTATTAGGGGTCAATTCAAGCAATATTAAACCTAGCTCAATGGTGGTCAGGGCTTTTGACGGGTCAAAAAGAGACATAGTAGGGGAGATAAACTTGCCGGTGGAGATTAGCCCACAAGTGTTCTACATATCCTTTCAAGTCCTCGACATCCCAAGATCTTTCAACCTACTTTTGGGAAGGCCCTGGATACATACCGCTGGAGCCATACCCTCCAGTCTCCATCAGAGGGTTAAATTCATTGCAAATGGGCAAATAGTCACTATGCTGGGCGAGCAGGATTATGCCATCTATAAAGAAACCGCCATACCATACATTGGGGTGATGGTTCCGAAGACCTTGGTCTCCAGATATTCAACGAGGTGAATGTGGTAACTAGCAAGGAAGGCCATCAGTTTAAGGAAGGGCAGTAAAGGACGTTTGGACTAGGGTACGTTCCTACAACCCAGGAAGAAGCACAAGCCAGAGGTGTCAGAGGCAGGAAGAAGAGAAGCCAAGCAACACCTAGATGCGCATTCCACCCCTCCAACAATCATTCAGACAAGTAACTACCATTCAAGAGCCAAGGATAAGCGAAGATGGCATCAGCAATGGGAGCCCAACCCCTCGCATGTCCAAACAGCATCCAGCTCTCGATAATTGGTTCTGTTATCCTATTGATAGCTCTAGGTCAGCTCAAGGATAGGGAACGATTGTTAAATGATTTTTATTGAGACTTCTTTACATAATTCGATAAATTATAGTTTGTCTTACTTATATATATCTGCTTTCATTTTACTTCACCCAGATCTCCTACCATCGAACATCAGGGACATTTCACGTAGGTAGAAATAAAAACGCTGATATCATACCCAATGCTGCTGGGTCAGTTGTTGGAGGCGATATCCTTGACCACGAAATAATACAAGAAAATTAGCAAAAACATGAACAAAGCGGAATTTCAATCGACGAGCCGGTGGAGACAGTAAATCTAAGAAGCATTGAGAAACCTAAACCTCAAGATTAGGGCCAATTTAAGTGCCGAGCAAAAACGTGAGATGACCGAGTTGTTAACTGAATATGCGAATGTGTTCGCCTGGTCATATAGTGACATGTTAGGACTAGACCCATCAATGGTGGTTCATAGGCTTCCCACAAGGGAAGATGTCAAACCTAAAAAACAGAAATTGAGAAGATTTAGGCCTGACATCTTACTAAAGATCAAAGAGGAAGTCAAGAAACTGCTAGAAGTAGGGTTCATCGAAGTGTCTGATTACTCAGAATGGGTAGCGAATATAGTCCCCGTTATGAAAAAGAATGGAAAAGTACGCGTATGCGTAGACTTCCGAGACTTAAACCAAGCTACGCCAAAGGAGAACTTCCCCCTACCTCACATTGATGTTCTAGTGGACAACACTGCAGGAAACCATCTTTTCTCATTTATGGATGGTTTCTCAGGATATAATAAAATAAAAATGGCTGAAGAAGATAAAACCAAGACGACTTTCATCACAACATGGGGAACTTTCTGTTATAAAGTCATGCCCTTCGGCCTGAAAAACGTTGGGGTAACATATCAGAGAGCTATGGTCGTGATACTTCATGACATGATGCATCGAGAAGTCAAAGTATATGTCGACGATATGATAGCTAAGTCTAAAGAAGAAGAGAGCCATACAGATATCCTGAGAAAGTTGTTTAAGTGATTGAGAAAGTTCCAACCCAAGTTGAATCCGGAGAAGTGCACTTTTGGGGTTACAATGGGCAAGTTGTTAGAGATTGTCATAAGTCGGGAAGGCATTAAAATCGACCCTAACAAAGTAAAATCTATACTAAAGCTACCTTCCCTACGTACTGTCAAAGAAGTAAGAGGTTTGCTGGGAAGGTTAAATTACATAGCTCATTTTATCTCACAGCTCATAGATAAGTGCCGGCCACTATTCCGTCTGTTGAAAAAGAATGCCGCAGTAGAATGGGACAACGAATGCGAAGAAGCATTCAGGACGATCAAAGACTATCTCATAAAACCTCTAGTCTTGATAGTCCCGAAGCAAGGGAAGCCTTTATTCTTATACCTCACGATACTCCTTGAGTCCATGGGATGCGTGTTGGGGCAAAAAGATGAAGAGGGAAAAAAGCGTTCCATATATTACTTAAGCAAAAAATTCACAGACGGGGAACAGAGGTATTCAGAAGTAGAGAGGACTTGATGTGCTCTGATTTGGGTCATGCACTGATTGAGGCAATATACCCTTTACTATCATATTGAGCTGCTAACAAGACATGATCCTTTAAAGTACTTGGCAGAGAAACCCATTTTGATAGGGAGAATCTCCAAATGGCAAATGCTCTTATCAGAGTTTGATATCACATACACAAATCAAAACTCGACGAAAGGGTAATCTTTAGTAGACTAATTGGTAGAACACCCTGTCGAGGGAAATTCCCAAAAGCCACAAGTTCAATTCCTTGATGAAAATATATTAACAGTGGAAGGTACACCAGTAGAGGATTGTGGGATAGAGCGAAATCCTAAGTGGAAGATGTTCTTCGACGGAGCTGCCAATGTATTCGGTTGTAGGATCGGGGCAGTGTTGATATCCCCAGATGGCACACAATTCCCTTCCGCAACAAGACTCACATTTCCATATACCAATAACATCGCAGAATATGAAGCATGCATCCTCGACCTCAAAATGGCTTGCCACATGGAAATCCACGAATTAGAAATATATGGAGATTCATCACTTATCATATTACAGACAAGAGGGGAATATAAGACTAAAGACCCCAAACTGGTACCATACCATCAACATTTGATAGAGCTAATAGAAGAATTCAAGGCAATCACTTTCACATACATCCCAAGAACTCAGAATCAGTTTGCAGATGCACTCGCCACACTAGCATCTATGATCCAGATAACAGGGGGAGCCGAAGTCCAACCATTGAAAATAGACATCGAAAATCGGCCCGCCTACTGTCTAGCAATTGAAAGAACACAAGATGACAAGCCCTGGTATCACGACATTAAAAATTTTCTCCAAGAAAGCAAATACCCTGAAATGGCTAGCAAGAATGACCAAAGAACACTCAGAAGGTTAGCAAGTCATTTTTTATTAAGTGGGTCTGTGCTTTACAAAAGATCGTCTGATACCACCTTGCTAACATGTGTTGATAAAAATGAAGCATGTGAACTGATGAAAGAAGTACATGAAGGGGTATGTGGACCTCATATGAACGGCTACATGTTGGCCCGAAAAATCATGAGATTAGGATACTATTGGCTAACCATGGAATCAGATTGCATCAAATATGTCAACTACTGTCATCTGTGTCAAGTGTACGCAAATCGGAATAATGCTCCGCCCAACGAGTTGCACTCATTGTTAGCACCATAGCCTTTCTCCATGTGGGGAATCGACATAATAGGCCCAATCACTCCGACAGCATCTAATGGCCACAGGTTCATATTGGTAGCAATTGATTACTTCACTAAATGGGTAGAAGCTTCATCATATGCCAATGTCACCAAAGGGGTAATAGTTCGATTCTTGAAAAGGGACATAATAGCTCGATACGGAGTTCATGAGTCAATCATCACCGACAACGATACCAATCTTAACAACAAATCAATGACAGGTTTATGTCAACAATTCCACATAAACCATAGAAATTCAACTCCCTACCAACCTTAGATGAACGGGGCAGTAGAAGCAACCAACAAGAATATCAAAAAGATCATCGAAAAAATGACAACTACTTACAAAGATTGGCATGAAATGTTGTCGTTTGCCCTCATGGCTTATAGGACCTCAATTAGAAAATCTACTGGAGCTACCCCATATTCATTGGTATATGGCACTGAGGCAGTCTTGCCAGTCGAGGTCGAAATACCATCATTCAGAATTCTGTCAGAAACTCAGTTAACTAAATCAGATTGGGTGAAGAAGAGACTTGATCAACTAAATTTGATTGATGAAAAAAGACTCACTGCATTGTGTCACGGCCAGTGTTACCAACAAAGGATGGCCCGAGCATTTAACAAGAAAATGAGGCCTCAATGCTTCAGAGAAGGAGATCTGGTGCTAAAGAAAGTTCTCCCGAATGCTTAAGATTCTAGAGGAAAATTTACCCCAAATTATGAGGGACCATATGTAGTGAAGAAGGTATTGTCAGGAGGTGCTCTGATATTGACTCAAATGAACGGTCCAGAATTGAGAGACCCCATTAATACAGATGCTGTTAAGATGTACTATCCTTAGGTAAGGGAATTGAAATTTTGCCAATGTTTATGAAAGCCAATATTCAATACAAATTTCGTTGAGTCCAGTTTTCTATTTTTACAAGCAAAGTTAATGCCTCTGAATGGTCAATAATTCCAACCAATTCTCATTACAACAAACATTCCTAAACACATTACCCGTCACTTCACTAATGAATGATAAACATTGAAATGATAATGAATCTCAATAAATTTTGTGATACAATTCTACCTACTTTTGAGCATTAAAACCTAGTGCATTAGTAGGATAACACTACCGTCAAAAGAGCCATGAGCACAAGAAAGGAAGCACATCAAGATCTTCAGCCTTGTGTTAAAGCAAGAGTAAGCGAAGCAAGAGCAAACCAGCACGAAGGTTCGGTTGCTTGGTTGCTATCCACAATAAATTGGCAAACATATTAAAATAAATAACTATCATCCGCATATCATGAAAACATCAAATCATTTAGCTCAGTCAGTAAAAGCATGTTCAAAAGCATAAGGTTAGTGAGCCCACATTGGGGCACTTCCCTAAACATCCTCTCGTAGGGTCAGCACATTAAGGCACCTTTCGAGACATGTATTCCTACCATAGGTTAGTCAACCCACAATGGGGCACTTGCCTAAACATCCTCTCATAGGGTCAGCCTATAAGGGCACCTTTTTGAGACGTTTCTCCCTACCGTAGGTTAGTCAGCCCACAATGGGGCACTTTCCTAAATATCTCATCTCAAGGTCAACCTGTAAGGGTACCTTTCAAAACATTTCTTTCCCAGGGTCACGGGTCTAAGAAGACGCTTCCCACACTATAGATTAGTCAGCCCACAATGGGGCACTTCCCTAAATATCTCTTCCTAAGGTCAGCCTGTAGGGGTACCTTTCGACAAATTTCTCCCCTAAGGTCGCGAGTCTAAGAAGACGCTTCCCACCATAGGTTAGTCAGCCCACAATGGGGCACTTTCCCAAACATCCCGTCAAAAACATCAACCCATAATGGGGCACTTTCCTAAATACCTCTCCTAGGGGTCAGCCCATAAAGGCACCTTTTTGAGACGTTTCTTCCTACTATAGGTTAGTTAGCCCACAATGGGGCACTTCCCTAAATGATGGGGATCAGCTAGCATCAAGAGTTCAAGAGTCAAAGTCCAATGACCCGTTACATGGTATTGGAGGTCCAATGACAAGAGCCAGAGCTAAGCGGATGAGAGAAGCTTTGCAAGGATTAGTGATGGAGCTGCAAGAGAAGGAACCAGAAGGAATGAAGGAATCAATAGGATCATACACGGCCTCTATACACGGCCGTGTATCACGACCGTGTATACTTACACGGCCTAACAGCACGGCCAGTGGCACAACCGTGTGTCCCAGCTGTGTGTCCCAATCGAAATTTCACAGATGAATACACGGCCAAAAGGCACGGTCGTGTATGAAACCGTATACTGTGCTCATCATATACACAGACACATACACGGCCTAGAGGCACAGCCGTGTATGAGACCGTGTACTTTGTTCGTCGCATGCCCAACATCATACACGGCTTGGAGACACGGCCGTGTATGGATGCCGTGTACTACGCGTGTATTTTATTATTTCTTAGTATAAATACCCTCTTGTCAGATACGCTAGGGTCAGATTATTACGGATTTTTTTCATTATTGAATACACCTTTTGAGAGCTCTCTCTCTCTTGTTCTTTGCAAAAGAACTCTTTTCGATTTCTTCAATCTAAACGCTTGGGGAAGTCATCTTGATAACTTAGGTTTCAATCAACAGGTGTGGTTGGGGTCTAATTCCGTTCATCGCTTGTTCAAGACGATTCTTGGGAATCCGATTTCAAATCACGATCGACGGGTTCTAGGTTTAATATACCTAAGGTTCGCATCATTTGGTATCAGAGCCTCGGCTTCTTGATTCAAGTAATTCTATCCTTTTCTATTATTTATCGTTGTCTTCAAAAAAAAAAAAAAAATCGTCTGGAAATTCGTTTTATATATATCTTCAATTGTCTGGAAATTCGTCAGGAAATTGCTATTGTTCTGTTGCTGTTCTCGAATCCTCCTGAGCAAGGCAAATTCGTTGCCTTTTTTTTTTCCACTGCGGCCACTGCAAATCGCAGACAAATTAGCTTAGGTTTAAAAAAAAAAAAAGAGAAGAAGAAGAAGAGAAATTCGTATCAAAAACAAAAAAAAAAAGGAAGAACATTTCAGTAATCCAGTATCTATATTTATCGTCATTCGTGGGTATTCATTGTGTCCTTATTGGAGTCCTTGTCCGTGTTTCCCTTAATTGGCTGTTGAATTGGAACCGTTTGTTTAAAAAGTGAGTTGCCTTAGTGGTTTATGTTAAAGAAATTTTGATTGAGTTCTGATCAAAGAGCTTATAAGAGCGAGTTGTGAGGACTATCTATTTAGTGAACGAAACACGAGTGAATTCACATCTTTGAGTGTAAACAGGTGAGGGAGAGAAGTGTGAGGTTTATTTATTTTATTTTATTTTTTGTGTTATTTCTAACCCTTTTGTTGCAGCAATATGTCTGATCAAAGTCCTACTAATGGAGAGAAGGGAGGCGTAGATAAGAAATTGATGTTTGAGGCATTATTCGGTGAGATGAGAAAAATGCTGAGTGCTGAAATAGAGCAAGTTCATGAGAGGTTGGATAAGATGGAGCAGAGTAGGGAACCGTCAGGTAGTAATGTTGTAGGGAGAAGAACTAATAGGCATTCAAGAGGTGGAGTGAGTATAGAAGAGAATGAGGATACTGATTCAGGGGAATATGGTTTCATGAGGGAGAGAAGAGACACCCAACGGCGAGATGGTAATTAGGGTAGTATTAAGATGAAGATACCTTCCTTTCAAGGGAAGAATGATCCAGAGCTGTATTTGGAGTCGGAGAGAAAAGTGGACCATGTATTTGATTGCCATAATTACAGTGAGGAGAAGAAGATAAAGTTAGCTGCAATTGAATTTTTTGATTATGCTAGTGTATGATGGGATCAGCTGGTGCGTAATAGGAGAAGGTATGGTGAGAGGCCTGTTGGCACTTGGAATGAGATGAAAACAATTATGCGGAAGAGGTTTATCCCTAGTCATTATTATAGGGATTTGCATAGGAAATTACAAGGGTTGACACAAGGGTCCAAAAGTGTAGAGGACTATTATAAGGAGATGGAGATAGCTAAGATTAGAGCTAACGTGGATGAGGAAGATGAGGCTACAATGGCTAGATTCCTCAATGGGTTGAATCGGGAGATCGCTGATGTGGTAGACTTACAACATTATGTGGATATTGAGGAATTGCTGCATAAGGTGATCAAGGTAGAGAAGCAGTTGAAGTATAAGGGGAATTCTAAATCATGGGCGACTTCTAACTCTTCATGGAAGTCAAATTGGAAGAAGAACACTGTGGACTCAAAACCAAAAGAGGATGCGAAGGCCAAAAGTTCAGTTACTTCCTTTAAAGGTAAATCTGACACTAAACCATTCACTAGAACTCGTGATGTCAAACGTTTCAGGTGTCAGGGGTTTGGACATATTGCATCTCAATGTCCAAATCAAAGGACCATGATCATTCGGGATAATGGAGATGTGGAGAGTATTAGTTCCAGTGATGACGACGTGCCACCATTGGAGGATTGTAGTGATGTGGATGTTGAGGGACCCGTGAGTGGGGAATTGCTAGTTACTAGGCGAGTCCTTAGTACTCAGCCTAAGGATGATGGTGAAGGGGTTCAGTGTGAGCATATTTTTCACACCCGGTGTCATGTGCAGAAGAAGGTTTGCAGCTTGATCATTGATAGTGGTAGCTGTACTAACATTGCTAGTACCTTATTGGTTGATAAGTTGAGGTTAAAAACTTCGAAGCATCAGAAACCATACCGGTTATAGTGGTTGAATGAGTGTGGGGAAGTGAAGGTGACCAGGCAGGTCCTTATTTCATTTTCTATTGGGAGTTATCATGATGAGGTGATGTGTGATGTAGTTCCCATGCAGGCTAGTCACATATTGTTGGGGCGACCATGGCAGTTCGATTGGAGGGTAATGTATGATGGATACAAGAACCATTACTCTTTTGTTTTAAACAAGAGAAATGTGGTTCTAACTCCCCAGAAACCATGGGAGGCTTGTGAGGACCAAGTGAGGCTAGCAAAAGAGTTTAGAGAGAAACACTTGAGTGGACAAGAAAAGAGTGAAAAAGAGAGAAAGAGTGAGAGGCAAACACTTGTGAGCCAAGAGAGTGAAGAGCTTAACACACTGAGTGGAGAGAAAATTGCAGGAGAGAGTGGGGTTGCAAGAAAAAGTGAGGTTAAGAGTGCAATAGTGGCCAGGAAACAACTACTTGTACTCATGTACAAGGATTTGTATTTTACTACTACTAACCTTAACTCTTCTTTGCCAAGTGTGGTTGTGTCTCTTTTGCAGGAATATGAGGACTTGTTTCCTGAGGAGGTACCAAAGGGATTGCCTCCAATAAGAGGCATTGAGCACCAGATTGACTTTATCCCGGGTGTTTCCATTCCTAATCGGCCAGCTTATCGGGCCAATCCAGAGGAAACTAAGGAGATCCAAAGGCAGGTTGATGATCTAGTAGAGAAGGGGTTTGTGAGAGAAAGCCTCAGTCCATGCTCAGTTCCTGTCATCCTGGTTCCCAAGAAGGATGGAACATGGCGGATGTGTGTTGACTGTCGAGCAATCAACAAGATCACAGTTAAGTATAGACATCCTATCCCTAGACTTGATGATATGCTTGATGAGTTGCATGGTGCCTGTTTGTTTTCCAAAATTGATTTAAAGAATGGTTATTACCAAATTCGCATGAAAGAGGGAGATGAGTGGAAAACGGCTTTTAAAACTAAACATGGTTTATATGAGTGGATGGTAATGCCTTTTGGATTAACAAATGTGCCTAGCACATTTATGAGGTTGATGAATCATGTTCTTCGCGTTTTCATTGGAAAATTTGTTGTTGTCTACTTTGATGATATCTTAGTTTACAGCACGACTTTAAATGAACATGTTCAGCATTTACAAAGTGTGTTTACTGTTTTGCGAGAAAACAAGTTGTATGCAAACTTGAAGAAGTGCACCTTTTGTATGGAATCTGTGGTTTTTCTTGGATTTGTTGTAGGTGCAAATGGGATTACTATGGATGAAGATAAGGTGAAGGCGATCAGGGAGTGGCCAACACCTAGGAACGCCGGTGAGGTCAGAAGCTTTCATGGATTAGCAAGTTTTTATAGGAGGTTTGTTAGGGACTTTAGTTCTATTGCTGCTCCTTTAAATGATCTTGTTAAGAAGAATGCTGAGTTTAGGTGGACTAAAGTGCATGAGGAGGCTTTTAATGCGTTGAAAGGTAAGTTGACTAATGCACCATTACTTATTCTACCTAATTTTGAGAAAGTTTTTGAGATTGAATGTGATGCTTCTGGGAAAGGTATCGGTGGTGTTTTGATGCAGGAATCCAAACCAATCGCTTACTTTAGCGAAAAACTCAATGGCGCTGCATTAAATTACCCAGTCTATGACAAGGAGTTATATGCTTTGGTGAGGACCTTGCAAACTTGGCAACATTACCTATGGCCTAAGGAGTTCATCATTCATTCCGATCATGAGAGTTTGAAGTTTCTGAAGACTCAAGGTAAGTTGAACAAGAGGCATGCAAAGTGGCTAGAGTTCATTGAGACATTCCCGTATGTGATTAAATACAAGCAAGGAAAAGAGAATGTGGTGGTTGATGCACTTTCTCGAAGGAATTGCATGCTCAGGTTCAGGCTAACATTGAGAAGAAGAATGAGCATTATGCTCGCCAGGCCAATAAGGGTCATGTGAAAGTTGTCTTTCATCTAGGAGATTGGGTGTGGGTGCACCTGAGAAAGGAGCGATTTTCCGAACAGCGAAAATCTAAGTTGCACCCTAGGGGAGATGGGCCATTCCAAGTGTTGGAACGCATCAATGATAACGCTTACAAGATTGACTTACCAAGTCACTATGGTAATGTAAGCATAACTTTTAATGTTTCTGATCTTACTCTATATGATGCAGGTGATTCGAGGACGAATCTTTTCGAGGAAGGAGGGAATGATGGGGATCAGCTAGCATCAAGAGTTTAAGAGTCAAAGTCCAATGACCCGTTACATGGTATTGGAGGTCCAATGACAAGAGCCAGAGCTAAGCGGATGAGAGAAGCTTTGCAAGTATTAGTGATGGAGCTGCAAGAGAAGGAACCGGAAGGAATGAAGGAATCAATAGGATCATACACGGCCTCTATACACGGCCGTGTATCACGACCGTGTATACTTACACAGCCTAACAGCACGGCCAGCGGCACAACCGTGTGTCCCAGTCTTGTGTCCCAATCGAAATTTCACAGATGAATACACGGCCAAAAGGCACGGTCGTGTATGAAACCGTGTACTGTGCTCGTCATATACACAGACACATACACGGCCTAGAGGCACAGCCGTGTATGAGACCGTGTACTTTGTTCATTGCATGCCCAGCATCATACATGGCTTGGAGACACGGCCGTGTATGGAGGCCTTGTACTACGCGTGTATTTTATTATTTCTTAGTATAAATACCCTCTTGTCAGATACGCTAGGGTCAGGTTACTACGGATTTTTTTCATTATTGAATACACCTTTTGAGAGCTCTCTCTCTCTTGTTCTTTGCAAAAGAACTCTTTTCGATTTCTTCAATCTAAACGCTTGGGGAAGTCATCTTGATAACTTAGGTTTCAATCAACAGGTGTGGTTGGGGTCTAGTTCCGTTCATCGCTTGTTCAAGACGATTTTTGGGAATCCGATTTCAAATCACGATCGACGGGTTCTAGGTTTAATATACCTAGGGTTCGCATCACTAAATATCTCTTCTCAAGGTCAGCCAATAGGGGTACCTTTCAAAACATTTCCTCCCCAGGGTCGCGAGTCTAAGAAGATGCTTCCCACCAAAGGTTAGTCAGCCTACATTGGGGCACTTCCCTAAACATTCTCTCTTAGGGTTAGCCCATAAGGGCACTTTTTGAGACGTTTTTCCCTATAGGTTAGTCAGCCCACAATGGAGCACTTTCCTAAACATCTCTTCCTAAGGTCAGCCTTTGAAACATTTCTTCCCCAGGGTCATGAGTCTAAGAAGACACTTCCCACCATAGGTTAGTCAGCCCACAATGGGGCACTTTCCCAACGTCCTTTCAAAATGCCAACCCATAGGGTCACCTTCTAGGGCATGCCCTCTCGCTATAGGTTAGTTAGCCCGCGAAGGGGCATTTTCCTAGACACCCTTTCTTGAAGTTAGCTCACAGGAGTACTTTTTGAAGCTATCGATTAGTTAGCTCATAGGAGCACTTTTCAAATCAATCAGTTAGCTCAGACGAGCACTTTTTGAACCCATCGATTAGTTAGCTTAAAAGAAGCACTTTTCGAATCCATCGATTAGTTAGCTTAGAGGAGCACTCTTCGGATCTATCAATTAGTCAGCTCATAAGAGCACTTTCCAAATTTGTCATTAAACGATTAGTCATCTCATAAGAGCACTCTTCAACGGTATTTCTCCTCAAACAGTCGCTAGTCTAGCTAGATGCTTTTGTTGATAGGTAGCCAGCTCATAAGAGCGCTTCCTAAAACAATCTTCTCTTCAAGGTTGCTAGTCCGATAAGACGCTTCCTATCATCAGCTATTCCACTTACAATAACACACTCCTAAACAATCCTTGAGATGTTTCCTATCGCTAATTAGTTAGCCCATAAAGCACTTTTTGGGATGATACATTACTCCATGATTGCTAAGTTGCTTAAGACCATTCCCTAAGCAATACCAACCATCATGAAATACTCGTGGGATTATTAGCTCGTGGAGCATTTTCCAACTAGAGACCCAATTCTGGATAACCAGCCAAATCAAGGCGTTATCCATTCAATCAAGAGGCCAAAAATGGCATCTTTCTTGTCTTTTTAGTTAAGTTTTGCAAACTTTACTACAAAGAGGGGCGGCTTTAAACACTCCATTTTTTCCCCTAATGATCAATAATAATCAACAATAAATAATTACCATTTTCTCCAATTTTTTTCTATTTTTTCTCCAATTTAGCAAAAATAGGAAAAATATTCAAAAAATTAAATAAATAGGAAAAATACATCCATTTTGAAAAATAATTGCAGAAATGGCAATAAAAAGGATTAAACAATTTTTACAAATTTTTGGAATTTCAAAAAATACAAAAGTAATAGAAAAATTGCATCGCATATATACAATTTGCGTAATATAAAAAAACCAAGATCTGGGCCAGTTCAGCTGGCTCGTGTATGCGCCTGGAACGTGTGAGAGAGCCTAAGGTCCCGAGTTCGAATCCCCCCACGTGCGCTCGAAAATTTTTTCTTTCATTTCCCTAGGAGCTGCCACATGGTAGCATGTGATTGGCTGAGAGAAGACACGTGCCTCACACGTGATCGTCTTCTTCCTCGAGCCCAGCCGGAGAAAAATCCGGCAGAAGTCCGACGAGGCCAAAAATGCTGGATTTCTTCAAATCTTTTTGGATTTCAATCAATCTAAAACCGAATTATCTAGATAAATCACAAGATTACAACGAATCAGCATCAAATTTGTTGGATAAAATCAAATCTAAAAAACGAAAAAATTCAAATTTATTCAAATCAAGGATTTGAGCTTATTCGGAAGGGTTTTCGAGCGTCTATAAATAGGAATCGAAGGCAACAAGCAAAAGCATGGATCAAAAAGTGAGAAAAAGAGAGAAAAGAGAGAGAATCGAAGCCTCGTTGGAATTCTTCAACCCGCGACCGTCGATCGAGCTCGAAACCTCCACCTGGAGGCGATCTTGAAGAAAACCACCACCACAGTTGAGTTCCCCATCCCTTAAAAGCTTGGAAGCCGCCTTTAAACGTCGTAGAAAGCCGCCGGAACGTCGTTAACGAGCACTCCCAACTGCCGTGCCCAATCGACCCGCTTCGACCCGATCCGCGCACCGACCCGGATCCAAGTAAGTCTGATTTTTTGATTTTATTTTATTTATTTTTTCGAATTCCTTTAGTTATTTATTTGTTATTTAATTCAAAAAATAAAATATTAGAATTTAGTTTAGTTTTTTTTTAGGAATTAATTTAGGATGAATAATAATAAGAATAAATAATTATAATAAAAAATAATAAAAATGTGAAAATATATAAAGAAAATGATAAAAATATTAGAAAAAATAATAATAATAATTTAGATTTTAGAATAGGATAGATAAAAAATCTAGGAGAAATTTTTTCAATAAAAATAATAAATTATGAAAATAAATAAAAGTTAATAAAAATTATAAAAAATCAATAAAAATCATAAAAATTAACAAAAATTAACAAAAATCAATAAAAATTTATAATAATATAAATGGGCCGAAAAATAAAGAAATGAAATTTTTATCATTTAGAAAAATCATTTTCTTAAATAAATCCAAAATTGGTTTTTTCCTAAAATTGTAATATTTTTCAAGAAAATCAAATTATCAAGCTTAGGCTTAGATATTTTAGAAAAATACTAAGATGGTAAAACATAAATCAAAAGAAATTTTATAATTAAAAATCACCAACACACTAACGTTTTTCAGGAAAAGCGAACTACGGCAAGTTTGATCCTGAATAGCAGGTACGTAGGCACCCATTTGGGGCAACCCTAAAAAGGAATAAAAATCATTTTTTCAGAATAGGTTATTCAAAAACAAAATAAAAAGATAACGAAAATAAAATAAAAGACATTTGGAAAAGGTTTAGATTTTAGGAGATTAGGGTGTTAACCTTAGGGTTTTAATAGGTTAGCTTTCGAACTCAGAAACTCTGGTTTTTCCCTTTCCTCTTTTCACAAAAAATGAGAAGAGGAAATCACGACGACTAGTGATCCAGATTAGGACTAATCTGCTCAATTAATCTTAATTCAATCTTTCCCAACAATAGTTGGGTGGCGACTCCAACATAAAATGAAATTCCTAACTCAAGTCGAGGATCTACATTAGATGAGCATAGGGTCTCGTATAGATCCGATTAGGAATGGAAAATAAAAAATTAGACTCGACACATATATAAGAACTTGTGTTGTCCGTGCACGCGTTGCGATAGAACTAATATAGAGTAGTGAAAGTACTCTTTGTGCCTTGATACATCATGTTTTAGGGTATTATTATTTATTTAATGTCAGCCAGTCACTTAATGTTAAAAATTCCTTGTTTTTTAAATTCTGATTTTTGTATTGATCTTTACCTTAAATTGGAATGTTAAATATTATAAAATTCTGATTTTTGCATTAATCTTTACCTTAAATTGGAATATTAACTGTTATATCTTTTGAAATTTCTCATGTTAATTTTACTCTCAAATATTTATTGTATACTCTTTTGGATTTCATGTTTGTACCATATTATTATTTTTATCTTTATTTTATTTTTAATTTTTTTTATTAATTCTAGGACTTACGATTTGAAAATCTTTTATTTGCTAATATTATCAACTTTCTAAAAATTGATTATTAGTGTACTCTCGCTTTAAATAATTCTTTATGGTTACGTGAATTTATTATCACTCACATTACTATTAATAAGATCACTACTATAAATTTATATACGAAAGAGTATTATTATTATTATTATTTTGGTGATTTTGGTATATGCTTTTATTATTTGGTATTCATTTGCTGATTTACTTTTAGCGTGTTACGTTAAACGTTTATGCATATAGATGTAGACCCCGGCATAATTATAGATCGGGATTCATTATTTCATATATATAACTACGATATGCATAGGTCCGTCTTAGTCATGGATTTATAAGTACTTTTACTAGCCTAAACAAGTAGATATTAAATTTCATAGCTTTTTAAAAAAGTACATTGTTGACTATAAAAATTAATATAATTTATATTAAAATATTTATATAGATATGTAGATTAAGCTAATGAGAAAACT
Organism: Laguncularia racemosa; assembly: GCA_037954665.1. Lineage (NCBI taxonomy): Eukaryota > Viridiplantae > Streptophyta > Magnoliopsida > Myrtales > Combretaceae > Laguncularia > Laguncularia racemosa. The sequence goes on from JBBMOL010001100.1 coordinate 28,296, forward strand.
TTTGAAAACTTGACTATACACAGCTTTTAACATATGCCAACATATATAGAAATATATTTATTATGTAAGCTTACATAATTATATATGCTTTTGAAATTCCAATTAAAAGAGTATAATTATAGATTTTACATGTTACCTTATATAGAATGCGCAACTTATATTTCTATATTGGCTATACTTTTGGCATAACATGTCAATTGTCACTCGAAGTGATAATTAACCATCTATCAATCAACCATGAACAAATACTAAACTAAACTTCATCATTGTAAAGACGCTTATAATCCTGGAAACTAGCAAGCAATTGCTGTTGGATCGAATTGATTTTTCGAAATGTAAATGACAAAATTTGCACGAACCAGAAGGGAAAAAAATATGAGTGATTACTGAATAAAGCTTAGACAAATAATCGAGATCCTGATTTCGAGATAACATATCAAACAAATTATAGACCAAGTAAACTGGAAAGCTTTGCCATTTTATGGGAGCAAAACTGAATCTAAACTCGACATTGAATGGGTTAGCCATAAAAACAACAAACAGTAGAATTTCATCGGAAAAATAAAAAATAAAACAAAAGCAAAACTATGAAAACCCAATACATTAAAAAGGTTCCGTTAGAAAAATTTCCTTCCCATAATGATTATAAAAACCGTGGTGTTTCAAATGATTATCTAAGTTAGCTAGAAAAAAGTAAACTTGTTCTCACATAAACTCGCAAAGACGTTTACCAAAGCTAATAAGCCTGGTATCAAAGTAATACTTGAGTGCAAATTTTCGCCCAAGTCGATCATTCGGTGTAATACGAACAAGCGCCTCCACTTTCGCTTCATATTTGAGGGTTCCATCATTCATATCCCTTGTAAAGTAATAAGCCACTATGTCATCAAGACGCACGGGATGGGAATCGATCTTTGCAGCCATATGGATCCAAGTTTGGCTTCTGTCCTGGTGGAAAGTAGAGATTGGGATGGTCGTGTGGCCGATCGAAGTATCGCGATAATACAATGTTACATTGATGCTATCATAATAGTCGATTTTCGCATGAGCACGATTGTGAATTCTGAATGAGATGTTCCATGAGCCGGTGAGACTAGATGATGGGGATACCGAGGACGGATTTTTGGCATAAGTAATATTTAAAGGAGGGAGTGGATTGATTGAATCAATGGCAAGGCAAGGTTCAGTATGTATTACGAAGTTCAGGATAGGAAAGGTGATGGCCGCTAGAATCGCATATACGAGGAGAAAAATAATACAGGAAAAACATATAATAGTTGACTTCTTCATTGTGATGCATAGTGATCCATTGACTTCTTCATTGTCATTAATTTCTAGAGATACAAGTAAAATTCAAATAAGCAAGAGCAAAACCATACATTTAACCACTAACACAAGATAATAGTGGAATTCCATCACTGACCTTGTGATTTCGGCACACATAGCTTCCCCATGTTGCTGCTCTGATACGTCTAAGAGATGAAATAATCAGTAACTTAGTTAATGGAATGGATTAAGAGACTACACTCCCTAAAAATATGAACAAACAAGGATTTTCTCCTAGAAATGTGCCTACTAAATCTCAACTATCAATCCTTTGAAAACCAAGTTAAATTATCAACGAAACAAAAAGGATAATATTAAAATTACTTCTTAAACTTAGGTGTATTGTTAATTTTCTATTTAAATAAACTTTCAATGTAATTCCAATAAAAAAATAAGTAATTTCAAATTAAATTTTTCAAACATTTTTTTTTTTAAAAAAAAGAGGGATAGAGAAATTGTCTTTAAACTTTGGCCATTTTGCAATTTAACCTACAAATTCAATGGCCAAAAAGCGTTGAATGCAACATCAGTAAACAATAGTTTTAAAGATATTTAAAAAAAAAAACCATTTATCTAATATAAATAAAAAAAATCAATAAATGCATAAATTGAGAAGAAGAAGAAGTAAAAAAAGAAGAAGAGGAAGATACTTGGATACAAAAGAATGCAAACTTTGTTTTGTATACCACTATGCATTCAAAATATAATAACCCTTTTGCTTAAAATGTTCAAATGAGAGTTTTTGCACTAAATATGGAAAAGCTTTTCAACTTATCAAAGAGGATGGGAACACGAAAATACACGAAATTTGCGGTTTAGTAATCTTCTCTGGATGTATCAGCTTGAAGCTACAAGGGACATCAAAATGCAGCCTTTCATTGAACGAACATGTGTCACATGCTCTATCAACTATTTGGAATCTACAGTAAGACATGCTCTCCTTGTATTTTCTTGAAGTAATTAAACTTTGTTCAGGCATAGTAATTTACATAGGTATAAAAATACTGAAATACACTTTCATACGTTTGATATATTAAAATAGTCTTACAAAAGATGATTCTATATTTATATCAAGTTTTAGAAACAACGCAAGAGATATATAGGTTAAACTTTAAAAAAAAAAATGAATATGTGTGGGGTTAACCTTGCATTTTTAAATTCCTAATCCAGGGAATTTTCAAGTATTTCAATTTTTTGACATGTTTTAATCGCAAAAGAATGCATAATTGGGTAGTGTGAATCCGGTAGATGCCAGGAATTCTCAAGGGAGATAATAGGGATATTGAGTAAACTATATATGTATAAACACCGCGCGCATGTATCAATGAATGTCAGGAAATTATACACAAGTATACACTAAACTGTTATTTATGCCATATTGTCATTAATTAACCAATCTATCCATGAATTTCTCAATCGTGTCAAACGAACCCTGATTTATTAGATTCTAGGTTAACCTTCCATAGCCAAATCCATTATTATATCTCCTCATTGTTTCCTGAAAAGCCACATATACATCGAAATAAATCCGGTGATATGCATGTCAAAGAGATAAGCTTTTTATAATGTGGTGGTAATCAATGAATTCGAGCTGAGGTGGGTGAGTGTTTCCGAGAGCGGATGACAACGAATGCGGCAGCTAAAGCTGTGCGATGATAGAGAGAGCGAAGTGAATACTACTAAAGTTAGAGATGAAAAAAAGAATTCTCACATAAGCTTCTTATGAACTAGGTTCATTAAAAGCATTTAATGTGCAAGCCTTATTATAAGGTTGGATCGAACTAACTGATCCAACGGGCACTACTCCTAATCCATCATATCAAACCTCTCTTAACTATCCCAAAATACATAGGCTTTACTTTGTAGGCCTATCACCTTAACTTAAAGAGTCAAATCCATTTTAATTATGGGCTAAAGATCATAATCCAAATTTAACCCTCTACATAAGCCATGTTTCAACTTAATTCAATGATTTTGTGCAGCTAATGAGTTTTAAGAATCATTATATTTGATGAGACTTACTTCAATAAAACTATTATTTTGATTTTAATTTTATGTTAATCTTTAAGACTTGATGTCAATAGTATTTATAAAAATTAATTTTATTATCACCCTTTTCATGTCAAATATATAAGTACTTTATAAATTTATTTATAATTTTTTTATCAATAAATGGGTTTAACCTAAATACGAGATATGGGGGTTGAGTTACAAATTTAGATTTTTCATACATAATTAATAAATGGATCATGTTAAGAGTTTTTTAGATATAAACTTGTTTAGATATGAACATAAGACATGCTATGGTAACACAAATTGCCAACCGTAAAAGAACTTAATTATCTTAAGAAAATTTAGTCACAGAATTGAGGCAACCCTAGTTTAGTTTTTTCATGGGTTTGTAGATCTATGACTAGCAAGCAATGTCAACCAATCTTAAGTGTCTTGAAAACCTTAACCCATATTTAACCCATTTATTAATCATATATAAAAACCTAAATCCGTAACCTGACTCATTTAATAATCATGTTTTGTATCCAGATTTGACTCGTTTATTAATTAAAAGGTTATAAGTAAATTTATAAAATAGTTATAAATACAATAGAAAACAAGCAATTAGAAAATTAACATTTACAAATAAAAATGATATAACCTTAAGACTTAAACATAAAATTACAACACAAAAGTTTAATAAAACAAAATTATATATTCTATAACATAGTATATATGTGTACATATATAAGTGATACATATATATGTTTTGCATAAATGTATGCTATATATTTGTTATATAATACATACATACATACATACATATATATATATATGTGTGTGTGTGTGTGTGCACTATATTTACTCATATCAACTTTTTCTATGTGCAAATCTATTTATATCATATCATATCGTGTTCTAGTTCACGCGTTGTCATGAATTGCTAGCCTTAAGGGGGAATTACCCTTTTTTTTTCGCAAGTGCATCTGGATATTATTTAATATTTAAGTAGAAATGAAATTTTAAATTAAAGAAAATAATGAAGAATGTTATTATAGTTTTTAACAAATGATATTCATTTAAGTAATATAAAATAAATGCAATTTTGAAAAAGTAAAACAATTTGAGAATTGAACTCAAGACCTCATTTCAACAAAATCATATATCTATACTCAGGATTTAAAATATTTTGTTAAGTTTTACTTTTAAAAAAATATATAAAATATATAAATTTTCCTTACCCCGGTTCACGGAAATAAAATTGAAAGTAATGCCCTTAAAAATTACAATTCTAATGAATGGACAAAAGAGTCCTTCCCCTCAGTTGCATGAAAAATGATCAAAAAATTCATGTTGTCAGCCTAATGCAAGAGCTAACTTTTAGGCAGTCAAGGAAAACGAGTGAATGATTGATTATTGAGCAAGGAAGCGAGTCTATTGCTTGTCCGCAATTATCATGGCTAGTAACATTCTTCTACCTATAAGCGATAAAAGAAGCGAGAGTTTTGAAAATCTTTCAAAGCAAGAGTAAAGAATCTAAGCTTAAGAGAAAAAAGAAAAAAGGGGTGCTTAAAAAACAAAAAAAAAAAAAAAAGAAAAGAAAACTCATGGGGTGACTAAATTAAAACCTGTAACTGATGACCTAGTTTAATCCATAAAGTAAACCAAGTAAATTTTACTGGGTGAATTAAATAAATCTGATAGGGGAACCAAACAAATTCTATAAGGTGAATCAAATAAATCACATATGGATGAATTAATTAAATCTCATAGGGTGAACCAACTACTGGCTTGTTTGCTTCTTTATGGAAAGGAATTAACAAGAAATAGAAAAGTTATGTTTTAGAAATAACTATTATCAAGAATATGTTAGGAATTTTTATTCCAATGTTTACTTTGAGTAATTTTTTATTGTAAAGAATATGTGTTCTGATGTTTACTTTATCTTATTAATTAAAATATTAAGTTGGAAATATAAAAAAAAATTATCATTTTGCCTCTGTTTGATCATTAATTTCTATGTTATTAAGACTATAATAGTCATAATATTTGGACTTTTTATTCCCTCTATGAAGAAAATAAAAAATTCATCATTTTTTAAAGTAATATGTATTTTCATTGGAGTGAGAATAAAAGAACTCTAGAAATTAAAATTTCTTTTTCATATTTTTCAAATAAATAAGGTGATAGACATTTAAGAGGAAATAATTATTCTATTTCCTTTTATTACCTCCAAATAAATGAGCTATGAATCTCTTAGGGTTGAACTAAGTAAATCTTGCAGGCTGGATTGATTGATTTTCCTAGATTTTGTTATAATTTACAAATAATTTGTAGTCAATAGTTCTCATATAAGATTTCTAATAGGAACGATTTGAGCTTTATATTTTGCAATTGGCTTCAAGACCATCAACTTTGTTGTTGCTACAATACTTGAAACATCTCAAGACCCACATGAATACATGAAAAAAAAATGATAGATTGTTGTCAACTTACTAAAAAAAAATTGTATTATGGAAAAGTAATAAAAAAGTTCATAGATTCCGCAAAATACTCATACCAATGTAGGCATTATTAGATAAATTATCCAAGATGATTTCTCCATTCCATGGGATAGGTCATGATTCCAAAATGTAGGAACCAATACATATGGGCTAGAGTATGGGGAGGGTCTCATAATCTACGTGCCTATGCCCATTCACTAGTAGTATAGACTAGTAAATGTGTACCCACAATATAGGTGCAAAAATTAAATGCATTGACACAATCAAGTTTAAAAGAGAAAAAAGTTATTGAATTAAAAAAAAAAATTGATTGAATTTTAGAAAGAGAAAGAAATTTATACATAAGTCACAAAGAAAATGTACAACTACAATAATGATATATTGAATGATATTATATTGTATTTCTTTAATGCCTTTGTTAGGAGTGCTAGATTAAAGCTGTGCAGGTCCTTAAAACCATCGCACCTTCCTCCTTTGACTTAGATAGCTTCTCCCAACTCATTGAATGAATTTTACCCTTCTCCTTTCTTTGCCCCCACCAAAACTCAGCTGTTAGGAAGTAGTTGTAGGTTAACTAGGGTGCAATCAACAAAATTCCATGCAGATCATTCTACGTACTAAGCGGCTTCGAAATAAAGCCATTTCATTGGCCCATTTTTCTTCTGGTACCCTAGCTTTTATCTAATACCTGCCATAAGCTGAGCAACTTAACTTATCGGAAACCACATCTCAAATTATTATGCCAGACAATTGATCGGCTACTTCCCCTCAATTTGAATTTTGTTTTCCTATCCATTTCTTCCTACCATCGACAGGAGATTTGGATCGTTTCGCGCATTGTCACAAAATTTGTCCCTTTATTCACATATATCTTCATGATTTTTCTCAGCCAAAACTATAGTAATTAAGTGATTCACTAAATTGTTCCTTCATTGCTACTATATCATCAGCTAGTTATGGTTTAGCAATTAAAATCCGACTGATAATTTTATTTCTAAGGCATCGAATCGTGCCCAAGTTGCAAAGCAGGTCTCAGCTAAAGTAGATACTCTCGCAGAAGGCTTCAAATCAATGTGCTTATAAACTTTGTTGCTAATTTGTAGGGACAAACCTTAGAGAACCAAAACAAAGGGGAACAAAAATATCCATTTTTGACTAGTTATTATGCCAGTTGGAAATAACCAGGGCTCCTCTGTTGCAAGAAAACGTGCTGCTGCTGCTGCTGCTGTTTGCTGACCAGGGCTCTTATGTTGCAGATCGGTTTCCAATGTTACCATTTAAATTTAGCTCCAAATCGTATCGCTACTACTGTGCTGCAATTTAATGAGGAAGATTTAACTTTTTGTGTATCTAATGGTTATAGCACATGAATTAGTCGATCTTGGAGTTTACATATTAATTATGTTTCTCACTCGCTGGATTGACTAAGTCTTTAGGCCATCTTTGTTGGTCTTTGTAAATTCAAGCAACCCAACGATAATTCACACGACACTAATGGAGTGGAAAATATGTTGATAATTCACACGACAAATTGCAATTGGCCCAAAATAGTGATAAATTTTACATTCGTCAATATAATGGACAATTTCAATGAACTTTTGTTTTCATAAGATAATTTTCTAAGTTTTATCACTTTCAAATGTTGTGATTTATTTCAATTATAGTTACAATAAAATTTTCTTCAAGTTAAAAATGTTACAATTTATTTTTGCTGTAAATTTTTTTAAGATTCTGCAAACCTTTGGCTAGCTAATTAATTAATTAATTGTTTATGGCTAACAAAATAGGTTAATTTCTTGTCAATTGCATATCCTTTAGATATAAAATTGCATTATATTTTTACAAGTATCCAAAATTTGTGGACTTATTGTAGAGATAGGTAGGGGTGAGTGCGGATCGGATTTGTTTGATTTTTGCTTCGAATCAAACCAAACCATAAAAATACAATTTGGTTTTTCATTGCTTTGAATCGAACCATACGGTTTAGTTTCATATTTTTTCCAAGCCATAAAATTTTGGTTTGATTTAGTTTACAAATTAAATCATATTTTGTTTTTCAAGAAAATATATTTGCTTAACATGTAATCTCATATGAATATGAATAGTATTAAATTCATTTAATAATAATAGCATTGATATCATATAAGAGATTAAAAAAGTCAAAATTCAAGCAACTAAAAAATTTTAAATATTTAATATAGCTAATTTATTTATCAAGCTAGCATATAAGAAGAAATTTAAGTCAACCTATATATATATATGTTAAATTATGGCTATAAAATTTAAATGCATATTCCTTCTAATAAAAATAAACTAAAAAATCTTTTAAATGTTATATTACAACAAAATGACTTTTTTAGTTATAAGTAAAATATTATTATATTTTTTCAAAATGGTTTGGTTTGATTTTACCGTTTGGTTCAAATTACCCTTTTAGACTAATCATAAATTTTTTATTTGATTTGGATTGGAAATTTTTCAAACCAAATTACAAAAAAAAAGGGGGGGGGAAAAGAAAAAGAAAAAGAAAAAGCTATATTTTCAATTTGGATTGGTTTGGTTTGCAAATTGGGGGAAAAAAAAAAAAAACAAAAGGTTGAGGCAAGTACTAGGTTGGGTTGGGTTAGGTCATTGGTTCCTTAATTTCTAATCGAGGCAGGTTTGAGTTTATACAAAAAAAAAGAAAAAAAAAGACACCTACATGATCTTCATGGTTTTGGGGTATGTATTTCCCAACTAAACTGAGTTTGGGTTTTCAAGAACCCGTTCTAAACCCAGCTTGGTTACATTCCTAGGAAACATTTCTAAGGACATTTGTAGCCTTATATCATACGAAGAGTTAATGGAGATGAGGAAGTACTTCCAACCATGACCTCATAATTAGAAGATTGAGAAGTTGCAATCTAATGACCATGTTGCCCTTATGGTCAATTGTTGATTTTGCTTCTATTTGAAGCACATGGAGTTTGTGATGTAGGCTCCATTTAGTGGATTCCAAAAGGAAAATTTCAATTACCACCGAGTGTTACCGACCTAACTCGTGCTAAATGCTTGCAAGCACTTAATTGCGTTTGAAGCACTATGCGAGCACTTCTTTCTTCAAGCTATGCTACAATTACTTCAGTATTTGTATAGGTTGAAAAAATTAAACAGCAACTAGTATTACCTTACCAACCATCTTAGGGGGAAATTACCGGTCGAGTTGGAGTCATTTATACACAATTGGGAGAACAAGTTCCTTGTTGTAATGTGCGAGACCAACTTAGACTTTTGGACACAATGGACTAAGTTAATTTGCACCTTGGCCATACACTCACTAGGATTAAGCGATAGGGTTATAGTTCATTGGATATTAGTCGAGCCCTAAAAGAGGCCAAATGGTCAATGAAATGTGTTGAAGGTGGTCAATGAACACCTTTACGATGAGAAACTAACAAGCAGTGTGGTTGTAGAAGAGAAAGGAGGTACACTCATAGCCTTAGCGATACAAGGATGAGCTACCTCGGAGCTTTATATTCAACCGAGCCTTTAGGGGGAACGAGTCTCCTTGCAAGCTCTTAGCTCAACATGGTATTTCTATTTCCTTATTTCATTATTTGTTTTTATAGACACCCCATTTTTGCTTCCATTTAGATTAATTAAAACAAAACCAAGTTTATGGAGTAAAAAAAAAAAAAGAATAGAAAATAATATAAATAACATAAAATAGAGTTGAACAAAATAAAAAAATAATCAAAGAATAATAAAATAAAAATGATAAAAGATGAAAAACATATAAAATTTTAGATATTATTTTAAGAAAAAATGGAAAAAGTGGGATCTCTAAATTAAACTCGAGTACCATAGTTAGTAGAAAATCAACCCAGTAAATAAACTCATATACAAATTGATTGCAATAAGAAAAATGAGAAATTGGCTAACCCAAGTAGTATGTGTCTACGTTAGAGTCTAGTATGTTGTGTGCAGGTTGTGCTTTCGAAACAAGTAGGAGGCACTTTGTGCCATTTTATATTTTTTTGTCCCCTTACCATATGGTAGTGTGTGATTGTTCGAATGCGGATCATGTGCCCTGCACATGACCTTCAACCTCTAATTGAAGATAATGAGAAGAAGATGAGGATGAATCCAACCGTTCTAAGTTCATTTTTTAACCCAAATCCACCACTACCAATCAACTCCACATACCTAAAAACCCTAAGTTCAACTCCTTAGCCACCTTCAACGATAGCCAGAGTGCTTAGGAAGACTACTTGCTATGTGCTGTTCTTCATTGCGTGATGACCCAATCCATCTCGGATCTAACCCGCGATCTAATCCAAACTCGAAGAGCCACTCTAGATCTAATCTGCATATTTGATCCAAATCGGAGATGCCTGGTTAGTGTACTTTTATTTTGTTATTTCTTTCTTTTATTATTATTTAGTTAGCTTATGAATAGTATAAAATAAAATTAAAAAATTTAAGACTAGAAAAAGCAAATAATAATAAAAATGATGATAGGGAAAAATAATATAAAGTTTTATTTTATAGAAATGAGTACTCATCAATTTGTTGTAGTGTATACCATCACTCGATGGTAAATAAATTTTAGTAATAAAACATAAAACTAAATAAATAATAAGATTACATAAAATTAAATAATAATAATATTTAGTGTAAATAAGAATTTTAAAAATAAAAGAATGATAATAATGAAATAATAAATAATAAAAAAAATAAGTGTATAAAATTAAAAAATGAAATAAAATATAATAATTTTTTTTTTGTATAAATAAGACTTTTAGGAATAAAATATAATCAAAATATAGTCAAAATAAGAATAATAATTGACCAAAAAAAATACAAATATGATAAAATGAGGGAAAATATTTTTATCAAAATTTAGTATTTTAGGGTTTTATCACATAGAGTTTTTTAAAATAAAATATAATATGAAGCTTCTCTAAACTTAGGTCATCATAGTAGGTCTCTTTTAAAATCATCTCATAGCAACCTAAGTCACTTAGGTATTTTCTCAATAAAAATTAATTTGATTAAATAATGTAAACCTAGCATTTTTTATTAAATAAAATTGGTCAACAAACTAAGATTTTATTAAAAAAAAAGTGAATTATAAGCGATTTGATCTTGGTTAGCAGGTAGGTAAGCACCTTTGGGGCAACTATAATAAAATAAAAACTTTAGATTTTTTTTTAGGAAAAATTAGGATAAGCACATAATGTTATAAAAATATAATATTAATAATGACAATAGTAATAAATGGTATAATTGTAAAATAAAAAATAAAAAAATGAATACATGAAAGATATAAGATAGGAATATAAAGGTTTTTTAGTAAAAATTCTTGAAAATTTTACATAGTAACTGTTCAAGTTTTAATATGTTAGCCCTTGAATCCATTGATCTTTGATTAATTTTTTCGAAAAATTTTTGCAGACTTATAATTACTTAAGGTTAATCTATCCAATTAACATTAACTCTTTTTTATTTTTCAACTTAGGTCGAAAGTGACTTCCTTTTAAAATTAATTTTTCTTCATTTAGTCGAGTAATTTATATTAAATGGATAAATTTAGTATAGGTTAAGCTTAAGTAAGAGATCTTACAATTAAACGTTACCTTAGATTATTTTCCTTATACTGTCACACATTACTGTAGACTATTGAAATCCTATAGGCTCACTTATCGCATGCTCTTGTACACGACTTTTAATTTATTTTTTTCTTATCAAAGATGCCACATAATATTCTTATATTCATAAATTTGCTTCTTGATTTATATAGGTAGAAGAAAATGCTAAATTCTTAAAGAGACGCTCAAGCTATTGGAGAATTTAAAATTTTGATTGAGTTTTTGTTTGCGCTTTATTGGGTTTATAATGGAAAACATAAAAATACTTACTTGACAAGGAAAGTTTTGGAAGCACTTTAACATGGCAATTTCATGTAACTTTGACAGCTGAACTTCCATTCAATAAAAGTTGTCTTTCTTTTGTCATATATTTGTGGGTTACTACTTTTTTCTTTAATTTAATTGATCCGTTGCTGACGAGTTTATTCCTTGAGTCGATAAATATTTGTTGTGTAAATTATAATTGTCTTAAATAGATTTATGAGTTGTGTCAAAAGTAGGAATATGAATAAAAAACAAATCCACTTAAAACATATGTCCTAAAAGAGAAAATCGATGCAATAAAAGGAATTATTCTTTTGTCACCATACCTTTTAAGGTAAATGAAAATTTCCTGACAGACTTGGTCAAAAGGAAACCTATCGACATACTTGGATAGTTTCTAGTATCACAATGCTAATTTTTATTTGTAAATGCTAATTTCTAGTGTCCACCTGCACTTAAAGTGTCATTATTAAGCCAAATTTCAATACGAAGAATAGTATTTTTCGGTTAGGATTGTGAAAAAAAAAAGAAAATTGCATTTAATTTTGCAAACCGGAATAACAAACCAAATGAAAAAGCAAATATGTTACTTGAGCTTTCCATCATAAACGAAAGCAATTTCACATAAAGCTTAACATGAAAAGAGTAGCAGTTTGCCGATCAATGCACGTTTACACAAGGACATGGAAGAAAAAGAAATCACAACACACTGCTCAGAAAGAGCAAACCCACAAATAAACGCGAAACACTAAACCGAAGACCCAGTTACACCTTGAACTGCGAGCAAAAGCCATCAGCTAAAACTATTCTGCAGACAACAAATTCACAAAAAAAATGAATATGCAAATAAATAAAAGCATTAGTAGGAAGAATACTTTGGAATGACTAAAATGTCAAATATTTTCCCATACCTTATGGCCGGGAAAACGCAGAAGCATCCGTCTTCAGTTTTCACGACAGAGAAAAAGAAAACCGCAGTTATATGATTGAGAAAATAAGTTAATACTACCGTAAGTAACAGAAAGTGACAAGGATTAATTGATACGGGTATGGACATCACTGGAATTGGAAAATTGCAATTTATGGTTTTGGAAGTACCTGAGGTGAGAACCGAGGCCGCGAGATTATTGTAGGCTCCTCAACACCTCAATTTTCTCTAATTCTTCATCAAACATTAGTAGTAATCTGAACAATTATCCACAAATGAAACCCATTGATAGAACTTGTAAAATCCTAAAAATTTCGAAAAATTATATAAACAATTATAGAAAATAGATAGAATAATAATATCTTCGAAACATAATTTTTAAATGATATTTAGTTAAATAACGAAATTAATTTAAATTATAAATCTAGAAATTTTAAATTAAAATTTATAGTAAAAATTTATGTTCGGAATAAAAAAAATTAGCTGAGATGTATATGGATATGTTGGTGTGCACATGGTGCGTGGGGAATGGTTGGTGTATGTATGATAATGGAAGCAAAGATTCGTAGGAAGGTCGTTCCTTCTGGAACCCTATATTAGAATCACGTTGAAGAAGTGTTCAACGTTCGAATCTTGTTCGCCCAAAGTTTATTAAGGAAGAAATTTTACGCCTTATCATCAAATGCAAGATGAGCATAGTACACATATCAGGTGCTAGAAGACTACCAAAGTCGAGTGAAGATGTAACCATCTATGGTTGGTAGAGGAAGCATTGCAGAAGGACACTAATTTCAAGAGGAAAGCAAAGGGGGTTACTCGCTAGAATTGACCAACTCCGGTTAAGGTTACAATAACCCTAAATAGATGAGTGGGAAACTTAATGATATGCTATTGTGTTGTGTTATATGTTGACTATTATGCGTGTTAATTTATTGGCCTGTTGTATTGCAATTGATACGATTGCTGTTGAATTGAGTTATGTGGTGGGAATTAATGAGTTAGGAAATAAATCGTGAAGAGTGTAGAGGAATAAATGGTCCGAGGGTATAGATGTCATTACCTGAGCATTAGCACTTAGCCCCATATCGCTAGTACTATAACCATAAGCTTAACCCATGTTTTACAATTGTTTTCTTTCAAAGCAAACCAAAATATAAAAACTTAGCTTTTCCTTCTATAGCTACCAAGTAGGTATGCTTAGTTGGAATAGGGCATATAGGTATCATCATGTATACATGTCAGAGTTGGATCCTGAATGTGTATACATATACTTAACCAAACTTATTTTTATATTATATTTATAAAACACACCCATGAACTCAATCATATAAATCATGAGTGCAACCTTAGTTTCTATAACCTAACAATCCTATTTTCCTACCCTCTTAGGTACGTAAGGAGCGTGCCTAGTAAATTATCTTTAAGTAAAGATGTATTACGAATATGTATATACACACATATATATATTTATATATATCTTATATAAATGTCTTGAGGACATCGAAAGAGAAAACGAGATGACCTTGTTGGCTCTAGGAAGTGAAAATGACAGAGCACTTGAGAAGTGCGATGACATAGAGATGTCAGAAATGATTGTAAGCCAACTTGAGTGGTTCGGCATTTAAAAGAAATGGCATAGAGAGGTGCCGAGATAATTTAATCTATTGTAAGACTAAATAAGTCTATATCTAAGGGGTTTGGGTTTAGTGTCTGTCTTAAGTGATAAAAAGACATAATCTGTGCTTATTGAGGTGAGTGTGAAATAGAATGTTTGATGTTTACTTGTGTGGTATGATTGATTGTGATTGTAATTATTGTTTGATCACCCTAAATCAATTAATTAATGAATTAGATCGGATTAAAACTTGGCATGCATTTTCACGAGACATTGCATAAGATTGAAGGCCATTACTGTCACGGGGGGCATCGGAAGTGATCAGAGGATCACTATTCCGCCAAGTGCGAACTAAGTGACTAGGGGATTGTCGCATCTTAACGGTTCCAAGTCCGACCCATCCCTTGAGGGTTTAATGCTCGGTGTATTGAGGCACCTGGAGCCTAAAACATTAAAGTTAAGACACAACTTCATGAAGTGATAAGAATAAGAAAGATTGAGTTTCACTTGGGCACTGATGGTGGCTTCAGAATCCCCAACCCAAGGTCAAGGGGGGCGTAAACCCTAGACCTCACGTCAGTTACTGGAAGACCATGTGAGATGCTGCATTCATATGATTGTCCATGCATAGCATACGTGTAATATTTTAATTTGAAATTGCTTGTGTGCGTATATAGCATAGGTTTAATAACTTGATGTGAATTTGCTTGTGTATGTATATAGCATATGTTTAATATTTTAATTGAACCGCTTGTGTGTGTGTACATAGCATTGAATGAATGTTAGAACCCTAATGTAAATAGAATTTGAGATCGAAAGCCTAGGATTTATCCTATTTTATTGGTTAGTAGGGGATACTGATTCTTTGCGACCATGGTTGACCGTGTAACGCAGCGAGTTAGCGTAGAGAAGCAAGAGAATCACTCAACGAATGAATCTCACACACACACAATGGTTGCTCACAACCCGTTGATGGAGAAAATTCTCTCACGAAATATATTTCAGAATATAAAATAAGACGTAACCCTAACATGACTGACAAAAGGGTATATATACTCCCCCTTAAAATATCAAAAGAAAAGGAAAATCTACGCGTACACGGTCGAAGGCATGGCCGTGCCTCTAAGTCGTGTTTGATTCTGTAAGATTTCCTGTTCGATACCCTGCTCGAGATACGGCCGTGTTGGATTCTGTGAAGATTTCCTGTTCGATACCCTACTCGAGACACGGCCATGCTTCAAGCCGTACACAGAGGCCGTGCTTCAGACCGTGCTTCCGACCGTGTGTTCGCGTCTCTTGTATCTCCTCCATCATTCTCTCCCACCAGAGAAGAACTCGACCCCGAGTTCTCTGTAGGATATAACGCCTCATCGTCAGGGAAGAAAGGAAATATATCAGCAACATTGAATGCCTTTAAAATGCCTATAGTGTTCGGTAAACCAACCACATAAGCATTATCATTGATTGTCTGCACGATCTGATATGGTCCATACTTCTTAGGTTGAAGCTTGCTGTATTTTCCAACAGGAAATCGTTCCTTACGTAAGAATACCATAACCTGATCACTGACTGAAAACACTTGTCGCCTTCGATGCTTG
Organism: Laguncularia racemosa; assembly: GCA_037954665.1. Lineage (NCBI taxonomy): Eukaryota > Viridiplantae > Streptophyta > Magnoliopsida > Myrtales > Combretaceae > Laguncularia > Laguncularia racemosa. The sequence continues at coordinate 44,153 of JBBMOL010001100.1, forward strand.
TCAGCTGCAGCTTTGTACTTAGCATTAGATTGTTCAATTTTCGCCCACACCTCAGCTGTAATGTTCTGCCAACTATCCGCTAGGTTCTTGGCTGCTGTGTGAAACTCAGTACCCCTTGGAAGCTTGATCAAATCCACAGCATGGTTAGGAGTATTGGTATAGACAATAGAGAATGGAGACTTGCCTGTTGTCCTGTGAACGGCACTGTTATAAGCAAACTCCGCCTGAGCCAATGCCACATCCCATTGCTCGGGCTTCTCACCACAAATACTTCTAATTAGATTGCCTAAAGTTCGATTTGTAGCTTCTGTCTGGCCATCCGTTTGTGGGTGAGTCGTGTTGCTATAGTTCAGTGAGGAATCAAACAGCTGCCATAAGGTTCTCCAAAAATGACTCAGGAATTTGCTGTCTCTGTCTGAAGTAATGGACTTAGGCACCCCATGGAGGCGTACCACTTCTTTGAAGAACAACTTGGCAATGACCTGAGCATCAGCAACCTTCCGACACGGGATAAAATGGGCCATCTTGGAAAACCTGTCAACCACAACAAAAACAGAGTCAACGCCCCGTTGTGTACGGGGCAGCCCCAGGACAAAGTCCATGGACAAATCCTCCCATATGTTATCAGGAACAGGGAGCAAAGTGTAGAGGCCCGTGTTTTGGGCTTGGCCTTTGGACGTTTGGCATGTATAACACTATTGCACAATCTTCCCAACATCACGCCTCAAATGTGGCCAGTAGTATCTATCACTGACTGCAGCAATGGTCTTATCCCTTCCTAGATGACATGCTAATCCACCCCCATGTAAGTCACGGGTCAACTTCTCCCTCAAAGAAGACTCTGGAATATACAGTTGATTTCCTTTCATTAAATATCCATCATAAATATGGAAGTCACTGCTAGGCTGTTTAGTTCGACACAACTCCCAAGTATCCTTAAATCATTGTCAGTCCCATACAGGTCTTTCACATATTCAAATCCCACCACTTCAGTATGAAGTGTTACCAACAAGCTGGCTCGTCTACTTAAAGCATCTGCAACTTTATTGTAGACTCCCAATTTATGTTTCAGCTTAAACGGGAACTTCTGCAAAAATTGTATCCATCTTGCATGCATATCTTTGCTAATCCTGGTCTGATTATTCAAGTGTTTAAGGGCATCACAATCAGAATATAGCACGAATTCTTTGCCCACTAGGTAATGTTCCCAGGTCCTCAAAGCACACACAACTGAATAGAAATCTTTGTCATATGTGGACCAATTGCGCCTAGACTCACATAACTTCTCACTAAAGAAAGCAATGGGTCTCCATTCCTGAGATAGTATCGCCCCTATTCCAACCCCACTTGCATCACAATTGACTTCAAACAACTTATCGAAGTCAGGTAATGCAAGAACTGGTGCATTACACAACTTTTCTTTCAATAACCCAAAACTACCTTCAGCCTCATCATTCCATTGGAACTTCCCTTTCTTCAGGCACTCAGTCATAGGTGCAACAATGGTACTGAAATGCCGAATAAACCGTCTATAGAAACTTGCCAACCCCAGGAAACTCCTCAACTCACTTACTGTTTTAGGAATGGGCCATTCCCTAATAGCTCTTACCTTCTCATCATCCACAGTAATCCCATCACTACTAACAACAAAACCCAAAAGCAGCAACCTCCTAGAGAGGAATACACACTTTTTCAAATTCACAAATAGCTTGTTCTCCCTCAGAACCTTCAGCACTTCCCTCACATGATTAATGTGTTCCTCCTCAGTTTTGCTATAAATCAGGATATCGTCGAAGTAAACTACTACAAACTGATTAGAAAAGGGTTTAAGTACCTGGTTCATTATACGCATGAAAGTGCTTAGGGCGTTGCTAAGGCCGAAAGGCATGACCATCCATTCATACAGGCCCTCTTTGGTTTTAAAGGCCGTCTTCCACTCATCCCCTAGTCGGATCCGAATCTGATGGTAGCCACTTCTTAGATCGATCTTGGAAAAGAGCTTAGCCTCACTCAAACAATCTAACATGTCCTCCAACCTTGGTATTGGGAATTTGTAACCAATGGTAATTTTATTGATTACCCTGTTGTCGACACACATACACCAACTCCCGTCTTTCTTTGGGGTTAACAAGGCGGGCACTGCATAAGGAATCATGCTCTCCCTAATGAACCCCTTCTGGAGTAGTTCCTGCACCTTCCCTGCAATATCTCTATTTCTTTTGGACTCATTCTATAATGTGGAAGGTTAGGTAGACTAGCTCCTGGAATCAGATTAATGTGATGCTGGATATCCCTCAAGGGAGGTAATCCGTCAGGGAGCTCCTTGGATGTTATCTCCTTAAACTCTTCCAATAGCTCCTTCACTCTGTCAGGCAACTCCTGAGCACTACTCTGGCCTTTCCCCACTATCATCACCTGGCGAACAATTAGCGCATGGATTGTCTGCGCCTCCTTAATTGCTTCCTCCATCTCACTCTCAGATTGGGTGATAGTGAGGAAGGAACACCCTTCCACTTTAGAAGCTTTAGGGCGGTGTGTCACTTTGAGAGGTAGAAGAGTGAACTTTACCCCATCATTCTCTAGCCGGTAAACATTCTCCCTTCCTTCATGCTTGGCATCAACATCAAACTGCTAAGGCCTCCCAAACAGAAGGTGGCATGCATCCATATCCACGATGTCACAATAGACCTCATCCCTATACTTCCCTATAGAGAAAGGTACCCTGCATCGCTCAGTGACTTCTATCTTTTCAGCTACTTTAATCCACCCAATAGTGTATGGGTTTAGATGTTTTTCAGTCGGCAAGTTCAATACCTTCACCGTTTCTCTACCAATGATATTCTTGCAACTCCCACTGTCCACAATCAAATCAAACACCCGACCATCAACAGTACATCTAGTGCGGAACAACTGATGTCTCTGGCTCTTCTCATCGCACTTTGGTGCTAACATCAGCTTTCTGATGACGTACGCCTCCTCATCATCCCCATAGTCATCATCACCATAAAACTCAACTCCTCCATCCGGTTCACAACACACCTCATCATCCTCCCCTCTGTCAATAACATTGACCGGTCTCCTATTAAGGTACTCATTGGATTCGATGGCCCAGTTGATTACACCTATAGCACTTTCCCATGACTGGTTTAGCATAGGGGTTGTTCTGTTTAGGTGTCTCCCTCGCCTCCATTGGCCTTCTGCTTACCACTTTATCATCTCTCTTCTCATTAACCCCACTTAGTATTTCCTGGACAACCTTCCCTTTATCTGTACTCGCTGTATTGAATCCCTCACTCTTAAACCTTCTGTTACCCCCATAAAACCTATTGGTCTTCTCTTGCAGCATCATCTCTGCTCGAAGGGCTATGTTTTTCGCTTCATTGACATTGCGTAAAACATGAACTCCTATCTTCTCCTTAATTTGCAATCTCAGCCCATCCAGATATCTAGCCACTTGCTGCCCTTCGCTCTCCCTAAGATCATTTCTCTCACCAATCTCATGAATTTCGCCGTATACTCATACACCGTCCTCTGACCCTGTCTATACTTCTGATACTGCTGAAATAATATTTGTTCGTAGTCAGGAGGTAGGAAATCCCTTTGAATCAATTACTTCATTCTATACCACGTCTACACCGGTTGCTTGCCTTCTCTATATCGCCTGTTCTGCAACCTCTCCCACCATGCCGAGGCCCTCCTTTCAATCTACAAGCCACTAACTTCACCCTACGATCCTCCGGCACTTCCATATAATCAAAGAAATGGTCTACCTCTGCCAGCCAATCTAATAAATCCTCAATATTCAAATTACCGGTAAAAGAGGGTATATCTACCTTTAATTTGAAATCGCCGGTGTCTCCTTGATTATACCCATGGTGATTCCTGCGATATCTACCACCACCATATCCTCTCCGCTATGGTTGTTGATTCCCGATTAGCCAATCGTCTTCCTCATCAGAATCCACGTCACACGCTTGGATTCTTTGATTTGCAGCGACAAGTCTGTTGATAGGAACACCAAGAGCAGGATTTGCCCGGGTCGTACTCCTCTAACGTCTCCATCTCTATTCGTATTGGTTCCCATCGCGTCGAAACGCTCAACTAGATCATCAAAGCGCTATTCGAAACGCCGGAGTCTCTGATCCATGGTGTCCAACACTACCCTTTGAGCTTGCACTTCGGTTCGCAGAGTTTCCATATCCCGAGCAACGTCCGAAATATGACCGCCTCCTGAACTACCGTCACCTAACATCTCCACAGGAAATTTTCATTGCTCTAATACCAACTGACGCAGCGAGTTAGCGTAGAGAAGCAAGAGAATCACTCAACGAATGAATCTCACACACACACAATGGTTGCTCACAACCCGTTAATGGAGAAAATTCTCTCACGAAATGTATTTCAGAATATAAAATAAGACGTAACCCTAACATGACTGACAAAAGGGTATATATACTCCCCTTAAAATATCAAAAGAAAAGGAAAATCTACGCATACACGGTTGAAGGCACGGCCGTGCCTCTAAGCCGTGTTTGATTCTGTAAGATTTCCTGTTCGATACCCTGCTCAAGAACGGCCGTACTTCAGGCCGTGTTGGATTCTGTAAAGATTTCCTGTTCGATACCCTGCTCGAGACACGGCCGTGCTTCAGGCCGTGCGCAGAGGCCGTGCTTCAAACCGTGCTTCCGACCATGTGTTCGCGTCTCTTGTATCTCCTCCATCACCGTGGGATTCAGGTTCCATAGTGTATTTTATTATCTAATTATTTGTATTACAACCTGCTGTAAATGTAATTATTACTTAGAGTCTTACGATCTCTGACTCGTAAGACGATTATCATATAACGGGTATACACGTGCTATGATAATTTTAGTAGAGACTTTTGAACCCTGCGTGATATAACTAATGCTCCTACAATAGGGCTCTGGAGCGCCGCTGCAAAACCATGCGTAACTAGCATTCCTAAAGCTTGCTCACTAAATCTGTATGGTCGCTTTTCCAATGCGCGACTTG
>JBBMOL010001101.1:0-49152 GCA_037954665.1 Laguncularia racemosa
TTGAATTGTGCTTCAAGGGGTTTTTTGAGCACATCATCTTTTGTTACAGAGCTTAGGTTTAAGGGGAGGGATTTAAAATTTTGGGAAATTCCAAATTTAAGGATGTTGAATTTTTAAACTTGTCCAAATTGTGAAGGGAGTTGAGTTATTTTAATTGTGTTGTTAAGTTTTTCTGTTTTTTTTGTTGTTGTATACTTGGAGATTGTAACTTTTTGGGTTCCTTAAGAAGGGCCCCGTGAGTGTGAAGTGCCTTTGAGGTGAACGTGAAAAAAGAACGTTGACCCTTTGTGATAAATTGTAAAAGTGTAATTGTCTTTTTGAATTTTGGGTGAGGATACATTTGTGATTTTGTTTAATTTCTAGTTTTGGGTGTGATTTAAGGAAGCAATTGAATTTTCAAAACACACATAAGCATTGTTTAATTGGTTTCATTTGAATTTGAAGTGGCTCCTTACCATTTGTGGAATATTGCAATTAATGATCTCATTTGAATTTGAATTAAGCTACCTTTTTGTTGTGATTTTTAGTTAGAACTTGTGGAAAGGGGAGTACATCTTTTTAATTTTGCGGGGAAGTGGAATGTATTGTTGTTTTGCCATTTCCTATTGTTCCCGGGGGAAGTGGAGTGTATATTTGTTTGTTGCCGTGGGTTTGCTTGTGAGGGAGTGTTTGGTGGGAATTAGAAACATTTTTGCACTGTAAAGTGTTGTGTCATTAGGGGTGGGGTGGTGGTGTGAATTTGGGGAGTTTTGGAGTAAGGTGCTACACTTAAGACAATGTGGTGGAAACGTGGGTAATAAAGGAAGTTAAGTAGAAGTTTAAAATTCAAAAATAAGCATTTTAAATGTGAAAGTTATTGATATTTTTACTTTAAAAACTTGCTTTGTTAATTTAATATCATAAATACTTGGAAGTATTTATTTTGCTTCAATTATTTTTACTATACTTGAAGTGTAAGAATTTTGTTGCATTAGTGACTTGTTGCACCCCTGGGTGACAAAAGTGGGTTGTTTCCAAACAGTTAGTGACAGGGGAAGTCAAGGGATTTTCTACAATTATTTTAGATTCATTTGTACTTTAAATAAACCCCCATCCTAAACATGTCAAAAGATAGTGTGAAGGGGGCATTGCAAAGAGGCCCAATAGCCAAAGGGGGGGCAGACCAGGGCATCGAAATACAAGTGGGAAAAACTTTAGATGAGCAACTTCAGGAATTACCACAATTGTTTTAAATTAGCAAAAAGGTTATGGTGACTTACCACCACCACCTGTGTAAACCTTCAGGCCCCCTAGAGTACTCCTCAAAAAGTTAAGAAAGGGAAAAATTTAAAGGGGAAATTTGAGGAGAAGAGTAGAAGGAGATTATCATGCTTTTAGGGAGATAAAATTGAAAATTTTTTGAGGTTAATCCATACCAGGCAGGAAAATTTAGACTCCCTCGAGGCCTAGAGTAGTAAAACTACAGACCTTCTTTGATGGTGGGGTTTCCCGATGGTTCCTAGACAGGAAGACCAGTTAGGGTCTTTTCGAGTGTTATGAATTAATAAAGACTCCGGGGTATGTCTACAGCTGTAATTTCACAGGGTACCCCGTTTGTGTGGAAAAATATGGGATCAGCGGCAAGGGTTGGGAGAACTAAAATACACATTGGAGAGGCAGAAACGAGTTTGGGGAAACGGGTTTTGTACTGGAACCTACAGGATATTTATTTTTCCCCTAACACTGGACAGGGGGTAAAACATAGATGACTATTACGGAGTTAGGGGCACTGGATCAAATGTGGGAAAGTTAACCTCCTGAAAAAACCCCGCACGTTTTTTAAACGGATTGAATAGAAGCTTTTTGGTATTAGCTTCAAGATATATACACTTTTTGAGGGATACAGTTCCTTGAAAGTGGAAAAAAAAAACAATCCTATTCTTCCAGGTTACTAGGAGCAAACTACCGGGGAAAAAACTTTCAGGGGAGTTTTGTTCTCCTTCAAAATACTAGGGTTCACGACTTTGGGAACCATTGGAGTTTCTAAGGGTCAGAGTCAGATGATAATCATTAGAGGGCCCGAATGTTTAAGAAGTTATTTCACCTTTTGAGGTTTCAAGGGAATGAGCATTGGGCCAACCATTTGAAAATCATAGGTAGCAACATACAGATGTTAAAAAGGAGGAAACGGTTTTTGGGAACAGGTTTATACAGGGGGTGACTTTTTTGGGAAAAGGAGCATTTTTTTGTTCAGATGAGTACTCCTGAAAAGGAGGAAGAAAACAATCACCACCCTGGTATTTCAGATTTTGGGATTCTGTGTGATATTTTTTCAAGTGGGTTCTAGAGGAAAAAAATCTTATTGCATTGATTACCAGTTTTAGGACAAATCTTTTTGTGGCCCCAAAGGGGAGAAGGAATAAAAACCAACAGACCATCATTTGGGCAATAACTAAAATTTTAAATCTTAGCAATGGGCCTTTTTGACAAATGCCCCCAAAATTTTTTAAAATAACTTTTTTCTATTATTCTTGTATTTGTGTTCCAACGGGGCACCTTATCAATTTTTGGGGCGATGGATAAACCACTCGACTCATAGTGGTTATCCACGGACTGACCAAAAACCGGGTGATTTGGGGGGAAAGGGGATCCTAAAAAGCCCGGGCATCTTGAAGACCATTTTCTTTTATATATTTTTCATTTGCGGGAAATTTTTTTTTAAACTTTTTAAACATTTTTATTTCTTGAAATTTTCTTTTAGGAGAGCCATCCTAAAAGTGGAAAAATTTGTCTTTTTGACCACTTTCTAACCCTAGGAGTGCAATTAAAATACTTTCTTAAAGGGGGTTTGAGGGGGCCATTTTTGTAGATTAGAACATACACTTTCATGTAAAAAAATTAGGGTTCTCCTTAGTTCAAACCTTTACAATTTAAACCCCAAGAATTGGAATTGTGGCGATGCGAAAAAGGGGGGAAATTGTGAGTTATCGATTCATCTTTGTTGTTTTTTTATTTCTTCTCTAGTGAGCCCATATCAAAGGGTAGATTTGAATCTTTTTGGATGATGTGGTGTTTGAAATTGGGGGAAATCATCTTGTAGGTTGATTTTTCATTAAATTTAATTGCCTTTATGTTTGGGCGTAATTTTGCTGTTGGAAGGGTTTTTGATTTCCGGTTTTTGAGTTTGTTTTTTTCATCATTTCAGTGTAATTATCTTTTCTTATTGTTATTAGTGAAATTACCATTGTGGAAGTTAATTGAATTTTTTGAACCATTGGATTGCATCAAATTTCCCTTTTGGGTTACGCAATTTTCCTATCCTTGAACGGGTTTTGTTGAGACTTGAACTTGTTTTTTAAGTCATTTGTTTGTGCTTTAAGGGGTTTTAGCAATCACTTGGGTCCCGGCTATATATAAGGGCCCCGCCTTTGGTGCCGGGCCTATGATTTAAGTCCCCGGGCTTTTGGGCCAGCCTTGGCCGGGCCTTGAAGGCCCTTTCGCACAATTTTTTTAGGATATGAAATAGGTTTTTGGGTTTTTTCGAAACGGAAAATTTTTTTTGGTTGTAAGAAAAAAATTTTTGATTTGGGGAAATCCTCTTAAGTTTCCCTTGAATTGAAATTTGATTTTTATTTTAAATTTTATTGTTTTTATAAAATTTCTGGGTTCCTAAGAATTTGTGGGATTTTGTTATGAATTTTTGGGGAAATTTTTAAACCTTGTGATTGATTATAGAACGGGTCTCTATGTTCTATGATTTGATTAAAAAATTTTTTTTAATTTTATCAACTTGGCATCTATAGTTTGGGTAATTTTATCATATCCTTTGATTTTACTTCGTTAGTACCAATACAAAACCTTAAAATTTTAACATTTGATTGTTTTTTGACGATTTGTTTGGGGGAAGGGATTCGTTTTTTCCAATTTCCCGTGTCTTTGGTATCAAGCATTTTTAAATTCCGATCTTTTGGGATCAGAGAAAAGGGTTGGACGTATGATGAGATCCATGATGAGATTTTAAGTCAGAAAAGGAATGTGTCCTCTTGAAGTGCCCCCAGGACCGATCACAAGAAATCGGGAAAAACGATAAAGGGAAGCACTTAACGGGTTGAAAAAAGGATGTATGAAGCCGGGGGAAGGTTTTTGGGCAATCAGAATTTGGGAAGGATTGGAACAACAGGGGAAGACCCTTGCTCTTAACAATCACCCCCGACACGGGTTGAAGAGGGCGTGTACTTTCAAGGCACGACCGGTAGGAGAAAAGCAAATCTACAAAAGATACAGGGCCAAAATTTACACGGGGCATGTATTTTTCCAAAAGTTGCACAAAAGTACAGGGCAAAGTCAGGGCGGTATGTTCCCAGAATTGCACAGAAAGAACCGCCAAATACAGGGCATGTAACCCCGTGTTAAATTCCCTGTCGGCCAGTTTTTCTTTTTTCGCGTTTTTTTTCATTTAACTAAACATCGTTTTGACTTGTTTTTTACACGAATTGTAACCTAGTATAAAGCTCCTGGGTTTAGAAAAAACTAAGATATACATCTTTGACATTAAACATTTTTGAGAGGCACCCCCTTTTGGGTTTTAAAGAACAAATTCGAATTTAGGACTTTCCCCGTGGCTTTTCATACCGACTTACAATCGGTCTTCATGATTGTGGCGTCTTCTTTTTTATCCCAAAGGTTTCTTGCTGTTTATAGACAAGGGGCGCGGTTTCCACTTTGGGTTTTTTGGCGTCTTAGGCAACGAATTTTCCGAACGTATGGTTTTGGGGTTTCGTCAGGGTTGGCGTGGTTCGAAACTTTTTGGTATCAGAGCTTTTTGAAAAAACATCAAGTTCTTTGAGGAAGGAAATATAAAAACCCAAATCCAATCGTTCATATCCATTGTTAGCTTTAAATTTCTCAATATTTTTTCTTTTGATAGTGTAGTATTTACTAGTGATCAAAAAAAAAAAAAAAAGAGTAAAAATCGCGACCAAAAAAAAAAAAAAGAAGGGAAAAAAAAAAAAGAAAACATGATCAAAACCCAAAAACAAGAAAAAAAAAAAATCGGATAGAAAAATGGGGAAAAATTTTACGAACCTTAGAGTTAGTTTTGAATTCTACAAGGAAATTGGTGTAGTTCGGGTTAGTTCCAAGAAAATTGAGAAGGGGAAAAATTGGGTGGTGAATCATCGTTGTTTTTGAGAAACACGAGTGATGTGTATAATCATTTGAGCGAAACACTAGGGAGTGTATTGTGAGGTTTAATTATATATAATTTTGTGTCAGTACTAATCTTTTCTACGGAACAAAGTCGAGGCAACATTCTCCGGAAGGGTAGGGGGGAAGGTTTTGGTGGTTAGAAATTTGGGCTTTGAGGGGAGAAATAAGAGGATGTTCCAAGAGGAAAGGGGAACAAAACAGAGACGGTAGAGCAAAGACTAGAGCAATCCACAAACATACCCAAAGGGCGTAAGAGGGGAGTCTTCGGGAAGTACCAAGGGGGGAGTAAAATTGGATGTTTTGATGAGCCTTCATCGGGATTATAGATGATATAGGGGTTTGGGAATAGAGGAACTAGAGTTGGGAAGAAGAGGAGAAGGAATAGAGAGATGATAAATTGATACAAAAGATGAAGATTCCTTTTTCCCAAGGGGAAAAAATGACCCCGACGTACTTAGAAGGGGAGAAAAAGTGGAGTGGTATTTGATTTCACAACATAGTGGGAGAAAGAAATAAAATTTGTGCCATTGATTTTCGGTTTAAATTTAAGTTGTTTATCTCAACAAAAGTTGAATAGGGAAGGAGTGGCAGCCCCCCTATTGAGTCTTGGGGAAGAGATGAAAGAGGATGAGAAAGCTTTGTGCCTGCGTTTTATATCTGAACTCACAAACAAGTTGAAAAAATCATGGCGGGGAAACCCGAATGTGGTGAGTATTTCAAGGAAGGGAAGTCACTATGATAGGGCAAATGTAGAAGGGGTTGAGAGGCTAAATGGCTAGATTTCTTGCTGGGTTGAATAAGAAACAAAAATGTTTTTGAATTGCACATTATGTAAATTTGGAGGATAGGGTTCAAGACATAAAGTTGAAAACCAAAAAAAAAAGGGGAAAGGGGTTATAGTAATGCAGGGGTAGCAACAGGGTAGGGGTTCACCCCATTTGGGAAAACTAACCAAGGGGAAGAAAGAAGAAAAGCCTTTCCCACCAAACCAAAAAGGGGAGCTGAGAAAAGGGGTTTTTCCCCCTGGAATCAAGGAACCCCTGAATCTTCTACTTCTAGAAATCAGACATTAGATTTTTTAAAATGTCAAGGTAGGGCCTTTTGCTAGTCAATGCCCAAAATAGGCTTGATGTTTTGGGCGGGATGATGGAAGTAGGACGGGGGGATAGTGAAGAACGGGATTTCCTCCATTAGGGGCGTATGATGATGAGGAGCCTAATGGAAGGCTAGGGCAGTAGTGATGAGAGCTTTGAAAGTGCGGTAAAGGGAAGAAGAGGAGGTAAAAGGGAGAATATATTTCTACTGATTTATCAGGAGATAAATTTTGTAGTTTGATTATTGATGGGGGAATTTGCACCAATGTAGGAGTAATTTTTATTGTTGAAGGCTGGGCCAAAACTGTTAACCCCTGTCCGAAAATTGCTGGTTGAATGTAGTGGTGAACTAAGGTGATAAGCAACCTTGTTTGGGGTTTCGCATTGTAGGAAAGAGGATGGGGGTTATGTGATGTGTGCCATGCAAGCATGTCATGTGTTTTGGGGGAGGCCGGGCAATTTGATGGAAAGGGGTTGTGCATGATGGCGTTTCTAACAAAATTTTTGTTTGTTCACCAAGGGGAAAAAAGCTTTAATCTTAAACCGTTAACCCCTAAGCGGTGTATGGGGATAGTTGCAGCTACAACCTTTTGCAAAACAAAAGGGTGAGTGAAAGCGAGTGAAGTGGAGAGCAAAAGACAATGAAAAAAAAAGGAAATATAAAAGCAAGATCAAAAAAAAAGGAGGGGAAGGGGGGGGGGGGGAAAAGTGTGAGGGGCCCAAGTTGAAGGGGAATAAACTTTGGTGGTGAGTGAAAAAGAGAGGGCACCCTTGCAAAAGGAGGTTGTGGGCAAGAGCGAGTGTAGAAAGGGATAGCGTTAGTGATGAGGTAACCATGTTGTTGTGGTTTTTAAGAAACATGTTTAACTACAAACGAATTGTCTACTCTTTGTATTGGTTTGTCTTTTGTCGGCTTTAAAAGTTCTTTCCTAGGAGATTAAAAAAGGGATTCCACTGTTCGTGGTTTTGAGCACCAGATTGACTTATACCCGGGCTCGATTCCAAAAAAGCCATTTATAGGCAATCCGAAGGAGACAAAGGAACCCCAAAGGCATAAATAACTAATGGAGAAGGGTACGTGAGAAAAAGATGAGTCCAGTGCATGCCTGTATCGGGGTGCCTAAAAAAGGAGGGGGACTGGAGAATGTTATTAACCCCGCCCACAAAAACACATGGAAAAGATCGTCACCCTTTCCCTCGCTTAATCATGTTAATGAGTTGCAGGGGTCTAGTGTCTTTTCAAAATTGATCGAAAAGGTATCCCCAAAATTAGAATAAAAGAAGGGAAAGGAAAAAACGCATTTAAACAAAATATGGATTGTATGATGGTTAGTAATGCTTTCGGTTTAACTAATGCACCTAGTACTTTATGAGACTTATGAACCATGTTTTGAGGACTTTTATTAGAAAATTTTTGGTTGTCTATTTTGATGATATTCTTTTTTACAGCAAAAGTTTGGGGGGAACATATGTCACACTTGAGGGGGTTTTAGAAGTGCTTCGAAAGAACAAAATATGCTAACCTCAAAAAGTGCACTTTTGCACAGACAAAATTGTTTTCGGGTTGTTTTGGGGCCCTGGAATAAGTTTATGAGAAAAGGTTCGTGCGATCCAAAAATGGCCTAGTCCAACCAATGTAAATAATGTCAAGTTTTTCCCTGGGCTCGAGCTTTTTCAGGAATTCGGAAGGATTTTAGCACCTTGCAGCACCACTTTCTGAGGGAATTAAGAAGAACTGGGGGTTTAGCTGGGGAAGCAACAAGAGAAGGGCCTTTCAAACCTTAAAAAAATCGACTTAGGGCCCTTCTTGCTTTAAACCAACTTTTCTAAAACGTTTTTAAATTGAGTGTGAGCTTTAGGATTTGGTATTGGAGCAGTGCTTTGCGGAAAAGACTGATTGCATTCTTTACAGAAGCAAAAAGGGGGAAACCCAAATTTCCCTACTTACGAAGGAGTATATGCTTGGTTGAGCCCTGGAGAAGTGGGAACACTACCTTTGGGGCCAAAAAAAGTTCGGACCCACTGACATGAATCTTTTAAGTATTTGAAGGGGCAAAAACAAGTGAAAAAAGACATGCCGTTTGGGGGGAATTCATCAAACATTTTCCCTTGTCATCCACTACAAGCAAGTAAGAGAATTAGTTGCTGATGCACTTTAAAAAAGGTATCTCTTTTCTCTATCTTAGTTCTAGACTTCTTTGGGTTTTTAGCACATTAAGGGTTATATGTGCTGACGAGATTTTTTTTGAAGGGGATTGCAATGTAAAAAGTGGGCATGGGAAACTTTTTATAAACTGACGGGTTCTTTTTTAGGGAGAGTAAATGTGCATTCCAATTTTCTCTAAGAGAATTACTTGTGAAGAGTCTCATGGGAGGAGGTTTAATGGACACTTTGGAGTGCTAAAAAATTGGTATTTTCAGGAACACTTCTATTTCCTCACATGAAACGGTTTGAGAGGGTTTTTGAGCGATGATCACATGTAACAATCAAATCTTGGTCCAACTTCAAGGCTTTACACCACATTCCCTTCCCCAGACCCTTGGTAATATTTCTTAATTTTTTTGTTTGGATTAAACCCAGGTTTTTGACATGGGCAGATTTTTTTTTGTAGTTTTTGATAGGTTTTCTAAAATGGCACATTTCAAAACCTTGTCACAAAAAGGATGATGCTTTTAAAATTTCAATTTATTCTTTAGGGGAAATTGTGCGTTGCATGGTATCCTAGAACAATTGTATCAAAAAGGGATGTTAAGTTTTAAGCTACTTTTTTGGAAAACTTTGTGGGCTAAGTTAGGGAAATAATTATTTTTTCTACTACTTGTCATCCAAAACTGATGGCAAATTGAGGAGTAATTGAACTTTTCACTTTGTTGGGGTTTAAATTTAAAAAAAATATTAAAAGTTAGGAGGGTTGTTTGCCGCATGTTGAATTTTCTTTTTAACCTTTCATGCATTTTGCTACTAAATTTTTTCCTTTTGAAATTGTGTTGGTTTTAAACCACTAACTCCTTTGGGTTTAACCCTTTTTGCCTATTTCTATTGTTTAAATTTTGATGGCAAAAGAAGGGCCCAAAATTGTTCAAAAGACCATGAGAAGGAAGGGTGAACTTGAACGACGAAAAAAGGGGATATGTGAAAAAAAGCCAACAAGGGTCGCACAAACTATTTTTTAAATTGGAATTGGGGTTTAGGTTCACATGCCAAAGAGGGTTTTCCCGTCAGCGTCGATCTAAACAACTTCCCAAGGCGATGGACCTTTCAAGTTTTTGACCTCAACGACAATGCATACAAATAGATTTGCCTGGGAGGGTTTAAGTAAGGCCACATTTAATGTACGATCTAGTCCTTTTGATGTAGGGGACGATTGAGGGCAAAACCTTTTCAAAGGGGGGAATGATGGAAACCATGATGAAGTCAAACCGGGAAAAAGGAATGGGATCCTTTGAAGGGCCCCCAGGGCCGATCACAAGAAGTCTAGCGAAACGACTCAAAAAGCACTTAACGGGGTTATAAAGGATTCCCGGGAACCGGGAAGGGTTGGGGAATCATAATTGGGGAAAATTGGAAAACCAGGGAAACCCTTCTCTTATAAAACACACGGCCGGGTTGAAGAGGGCGTCATTTCAAGGGAGGGGCCGTTATGGAGCAACAAATCCCAGAAAGATACGCGGGTGAATACAAGGGGGTGTATGTTTCTAGAAGTTGCACAAAAGTACACGGCTAAAAAATACATGGGGGTGTTGTTGCCAGAGATTGACAGAAAAGTAATGGCCAAAAACACGAGGTGTCAGACGGTATCCCTGTCGGGCACTTGTTCGTTTTGCGTTTTTATGTCCTTAACTAAACTAGTCATTTTTTGGGCTTTTTTTTTACACGGGAATTGTAACCTTAGTATAAAGCCCTGGTTTTTAACAACTAAGTATCACTTTTAAAATTAAAAACTTTTTAGAGGCACCCCTTTGGGTTTTTCAAGAACTAATTCGAACTTATCGGGTTGATTTCCTGGGGTTTTTATACCGTTATCAATAGGTTTTCACCCGATTTTGGGGGTCTTGTTTTTTTTTCCAAGGGTTTTTTCCGTATAGACAACGGTCGCGTTTCCCCTTTAGGTTTTTGGGTCTTAGGCAACGAATTTTTTTGAACTATTTTGGGATTGGTTTCGGGGTTGGGGGGTTCGTACACAAGGAATCAAGCGAAAGGGTTCAATCGAATGCGGGTTTAAAACAGTAAGGTTTGAATCTCAAATCAAATTTTATTTTAATTTAATACTGCCGTTGGGTTTGGGAAAAGTTGGGAAATTTTTTTTTTTATAAGTATTGCGTAATTCAAAATTAGGTGTTAAATTGGTGTTTTTTGGGGTGTTTTTTGAGAATTTGGGGGTTTTTTGAATATCTTTGTTTAATTCAATTTTTGGGGGTTTAACTGCTATGAATTGGTGTTTGGGGGTATTTTTGAGAAATTGGGTTTTTATGAATATCTTTGCTGAAATTTTGTTGGTAAGAGTTGCGCATGGGAAATTTCAAACAAAACAAAAGGAAGAGTGATAATGGGGGTGAGGTTTTTCAGGGTTTTAGTTCAACAAATCCAAAAATATTAATTGATTATGGGGAGTAGAGGTTTGGGATAGAAAAAAGCCATAGGGTGCAGGGAATTAGGGGGAACATTCTAGTGGTGAATTGATGCTAGTAGTGAAAGGAGTAGGAGAGGAAACAATGATGACAGGCGTAAGGGATTGAAAAATAAAGCTAAAAATTTCCCCCTTTCACTGGGAGAGTAAAACCAAAAGGAAATTCTAGACTGGCGTCTTTAGCATTCTCAAAAGTAGTTTTTGGTGGGAAAATTAAAATGAGAGACTAGGGTGAAGAGGAGAAAGGCGTTTTATGGGCTTGATGAAAGGTTAAAAAGGATTTGGCCAATTACTAAAACAAAGATGTTATGGAGTTCAATCCTTTTGGTAGGGTAAGAGAAGCATAGAAATAAGTGAAGGGTTTTTTAGACACTAATGTAAGGTGTGATATAGGGGAAACATCAATGAATCCCCCCCCGCCGTTTCATCAATGGGTTTAAAAATGGGCATTCCAAAGTAGTGGGAAACCCGCATTACAACTCTTTTAGGGGTGTGATTAAATTTTCCCGGGTTGAGCGGCATCAGGCAGGCGGATCAAAATCATACACCCCATAAATCAAAAGATGGTGAGAGGGGGGAAAGGAAAGGAAGGAAAAAAAAAAGGTATCGCTATGAGGTGTTGACCAAACAAATAAAAAAGACAGGGTATAAAATGTTTTATTTTTAGGACTTTCCCCTATTTCTTCTCAATGTCCTAATAAAAGGGTTTTGGCATAAGGGGGATAAAGTTAGAGTGTGAAAAGGGCAGAAGAGTACTGAAAGAAGAGGAAGAGAAGACATTAAGTGAATCCATATTGGGGGGATTGCAATGGGTTTGCAGGATGAAGCTTTTTCCTAAACAGAGAGCCAATTTTTTTATATCCAAGGCATGGTGTAGGGGAAACTTGTTTGATTTTGGGTTACACAGGCATTGCATTAATGTTGCTTCAGCAAGGGGTTACTAAGTTAGGTTTAAGGGGGGAGCAGCATCCAAGACCCCCTGCATTCATTGGTTAGCCATAGGGAGCGTTCTGTACACAAACTGGTTCTGTTCCTTATTTTTGGGGATTATACTGACTGATTGTTTGTGATGTATTTTCCCAGGGAAAACTCCCAATTTGACCTTGGGCCCTTTTGGGAGTATCCCTTAAATAAGTATAGGGGAAAAACCAAATGAGTATACCATTTAAAAGGGGGAAGGGGATACAACTTTTTTCCTATGACCCAAAAATTTTTGGGGGACAAAAAAAAGGGGGTTTTTTCCCCCCCTTTTAAAAACCCTAAGGGAAAGAGGATCTGTTTTTGGGGTCAAGGGGAAAAGGACGACACAAAATTAAAAGGTCGAATTTTTTTCAACATGGGGGGAAAAATAGATTTCCAAAAGTAAAAAAACCACCCCAAAAAAATTAAGAAAATTTGAGCTTTTGGTAGCAACGAGACCCAAAAAAAGGGGGAATGGGGAGGGGGGGCCCCCAAAAGGAAGTTCGGCCACCCTTTTAACCGGGCCCTTTAAAAAAGGGCCCGGGCCCAAAATTGGGGCCCCAATCCCCGGGGTTTGGGGCCGGGCGATATATAATGGGGGCCGCTACCCCTTTTTTCCCGGGGCCCAAGTACTTGGGCCCCCGGCCTTAAAGGGCCCTTTTCCAATTTTTTTTTAAAAAGATAAAAAGTCCCCCTTGGGGGTTTTTTAAACGGAAATCTTTTTTGGGGTTTAAAAAAACATTTTTTAGTTTAAAACCCCCTTTTGAGTTTTTTAATTTTGGAAATTGATTTTCATTTTTTTTCTTTTTGTTCTTATAAAATTCTTTTTTTCCAAAAAATTTTTGGCAAGCTTGTTAGAATTTTTGGGGAAATTTTTTAACCCTTAATGTTTTATTTTTAAACGGGGGCTCTATCGTTTTAAATTTAAATTGCGAATTATTTAATTTTATAAAATTTTTGGATCTTTTTGTTTTTGGAATTTTTAAATCAAATTTTCCTTTTTATTTTATTCTTTAAACCAAATAAAAAAAAACCCTAAAATTTGAACATTTGTTGTTTTTTAGATTTGATTTGTGTGGAAAATTTTTTTTCCCCAATTTTTTTAAACTTTTGGGGACAAACTTTTCCCAAAATTTCCCTACCCTAAACCCCTTTTAAACAAAGGAAATCACATATATTGAAAATTTCTTTTCCCTTTTGGGGGAAAGTAAAAAAAAACCCCAACATAGTTTCCTTTGGCTTTTAAAAACTTTTTCCATCTATCCCCCCATTAAATTTTTTCACATTTTTTTTTTGCAATCGGTGAGAGGAGTTGCTTTTGGGGGAAAAAACCCTTTTCCCCAAATCCCCTATATTCTTGCTAACTTATGAAGTTTTCTTACCTCTGAAAATTTTTTTGGGGTTTTAAACCCAATTTACTATCGCTCTAAAACCCTTTTTTAAGTCCATAATACCCCATCCCGTTAACCAAAATGACCTAAAAAGACACTTTTTCTACCCCAAAATTCACTTTTACTGAATTTGGCATACAACTTCTCATCTTGTAAAACTACCCAACACTATCTCAAATGTTCTTCATGCTCCTAAAAACTTTTAAAAGTATATCAAGATAAATTTTCCCCATAAAAATAATTAAAAATTTATCCAGGAAATTTCCCCAAATACTTTATTCATTAAATCCAAATGCAGCTGGTGCATTCTTAGTCCCCAAAAGGGGGGTTTCCAAAACTCATAGTGCGCAACCCTTTTTTTGAATGTTTTTTTCTAGATATCTTCATCTTTGATTCTTAATTTGGTGGTAGCTTTGATCTCAAGTCTACTTTAGAAAACCCCATGAGTTTTCCCTTTCCCAAATAGTTAAACAGGGCATCTATCCTAAGAAAAGGATATTTTTTTCTTGATTGTGACCTTGTTTAACCCCCCTTTAAATCTATACAAAATCTCATGTTTCCATCTTTCTTCTTCCAAAACAAACTGGTGGGAAAACCCCAAGGAAAAAGACATTGGTTTATAAAACCATTATCTTGTAGCCCTAGATTGTTTTTCCTTTAAATTCCTTTTTCCAAATTTCCCCTATGCCCCTCCTATAAACTGGTTTTGAATGGGTAATGTAAACCCCCTACCAAGTTGGTTGAATTTTATTTCCTTAGCAGGAAAAAAAATAGAAGATTTTTTTGAAACACATTAAGAAATTCCCCCCACATGGGGACTTTTTTTATCCCAAAATTCTTCACTACTTTAACAATATGGGGTTCCAATACTTTTTTTCCCAAAAATCCATAGGTAGGGAATCTAGGGGGTCTCTACACTTCTAGCTTTATTCAAAATCTCCATCCTTTTATATTAAACTGCACCACCATGTTATGACATCAATTGTGGCATGATATTTAAAAACACCCTTTTTTGACCCCCAAAAATAATTTCAAACCTATCATCTTTAAAAACCAAGGTTTTTTAGCATCCCCCCTACCATGTATTTCAATTTTTAAACTCCCTCAAACAATCCTCCTTATTCTTTCTCCTCCCTAAACGAGTATTTAACAGCAGGTAGACTTTTATTTTTTTCAACATCTAAACCCACACACACAAAAAAAAAACTCAGACACATGGGGCCATAGAAAACACTATTATCAAAGCACATATGCATTCCAAAGTGAACTTAAAAGCATACCAACAATGTTGGGTCCATATGCAAATATCCTGGTGCTGCTATTGATGAATGGCAAACACCATGGTAGGAAGTTTTTATCTAGGACCTCTTGCTATAGTCACCCCCTTTATCCTCTTATTGGAGGTCTAGCACCTTTTGAATTAGCCTTACTTGATTTTGATTTGTCCCAGGAAAACATTTTAAACAAAATTTTAAGCCCCCTTTAATTGCAAACATGATGAAGATTGGGGGAATTTCCTTTTTTTAGAAAAATGTTGGGAAATTTTGCACGTTTCCCCCACAAGAAAAACAGCCCCATTTTAGCCATCTACACTCTCTTTAAACTCAGGGGTCCGCAACATCGGGGATTTTAATTTCTGGGGTTTTTGTAGTGATACCAAAGGCCCCTTGTTTGAACAGAGGGGAGGGGCCCCACAACTCTGGGTGTTCCATTTTGGGGAGCAAGTAATTCTTTTCCCTTTGGTCTTCCCCCCTATTCCATAGGGGCAGGCCCCTTTTTTCCCAAAAAAAATTGCTGCAAAAAACGACCCCCTCTTTTCCCTTCTAAATTTTTTCCTTATTTTGCTCAAGGTACTTAAACTTTATCTCCCCTTTCAGCAAATGTATTTTGTTTAAAAGGCCCCTATTTGCAATTGTAAGTCTAGTTCCAATTTTAAAACCCCGGGAAACCCTTTTTACTCAAGACCTATCATCATTGCGTACTTTTTCCCGGGAAAAAACTAAATGAGGTGTTTTTATTTCTTCCTCATACTCTTAAAAACCGTTAAATTTCCCCTTTTTTTCCAACAATTGTAGTATTCATTCTCCATTTTGTATCTAGAGCTATTGGGGAATTTATCTTTGTTTAAAAAACTTTTTAAAAACATTTCCCCCAAATTCAGGGGTTTTTTCCTTTTAAGCCAAAAGAACCAAAGCCCCCCTTTTTCTGCAGTTCCTTTCAGCATAAATGAAAGCATAATTTCCCTTTCCCTTTCTCTTTTTGTTTTCGGGAAGGCGGGGAAAATCCTAAATTTCCTATCCCCAAAATCCTCACTTCGATTATTTTCATCCACTCTGGGGTTTAAAATTTCCTTAGCTACTTTTTATGAACCTATCAAAGCAAATTTGGGTTCACTAGCATTTCTACGCTGTGGGACTTTGGGGGCCCCTTGGTGGTGTTGGGCCTTTTTAGTCCCAATAAGGGGTTTCCCACATATGAAAAAAGCTGAACTATTTCTTCAGCCAAAAAAAACCCTTTTTCCCCCCTTTGGCTAGGGGTTTTGAATTTTCCCTCATTGGGGTTATCACGTCAACACCCCTTCCCTTTAAACCAGTGATTCTTCTTAAAAAGGCATTCTATTTAAAGAAGAGACAAAACCCAAAAAAACTTAGTTTTAAAATCAATCATGGTCAGTTTCATTGGGGGTGAAAATATATTCACATATACCCTACACCCTGGGTTTACTCACATATATAACTTAGCAGTTTTCAAGAATGCAAGTAAAAAAAAAAAATACAAGGGGAAAAAAAAATTACGAAATTTTAAATAAACGTCAAAATAATTTAAAACCCCCCTTTTTTTCCATCTCACTATCTTACAGATTCAATGCTTAAATTATCTTTTAAAAACTTTTCTTAAACTCTATTGTACAAAACTAATGTTTTATTAATTATCACTTTGCTCTAAAAGGGTCATTAACCTAAGGGTCTTCAGGCTTAATAGCCTATGCCCCTATAAATCAAAAATTTAAAATTTTAAGGATGAGAACCTTTTCTTTAAAAAATTCAAAAATTAAGTCTCTAAAGATCATAAACCTAGCCTAATACCACCTAAGCTGTAACACCTTGAAACCTGGGTTTTCACTACTGCCCGCTACGTTCCTTTTCTCACAAGAACATGTTTAAAAGGGTAAAAAAAACAAATCCATACACTTTAAAACCCTACTCCTATATAAAACATTTTCCCAAAATCCTCAAAAATTTAAATAATAACATAAACTGTATCAAAACCCCCAAACACAAAAGAAGTCTTTAAAAAAACCAAAAAGAAATTTTTCTAAAGATACTAAACTATTAAAAGTTTAAATAACATAATCTCCAAAATTAATCACCATAATAATAAAGGTAATCTTTTTCTTCCCTCTTTGTGGGTCACCTAAAACCCTTTAAATCATCTTCTAGATTCTCATCTCCCCCCAACACCTACATTTAAAAAAAAAAAAAGGGTTTCCCTAAAAGGGGGAGCAAAAAGCCAAAAACTGTAACACAAACACAAAAAAAAAAATGCATAAACAAACAAGAAAAAGGTCACACAAGTTATGTAATTTCTTTAAAAATAAACAACCATTTTTTCCCTTTTAAAACATTTTAAATTTCCCCAAACATCACAAGGGACCAGACCCCCTTTAAAACACTTAACACACCGGGGCATGAATTGGGGATAAGAAATGCCACCAAAAAAAGGCCCCACACCCCCCCATCCCCCTTTAAACCTTCAACTTAGTAATGGAAATTGCCCCCTATGGGGGCCCACACCCATGGGGAAATACCACTATGGGCCCCACACCTATGTTCACTTAAACACTTAAAAAAAAATGGGTGGGAAAATGCCAATGGTCCCTACATCCATGTCCACTTAAGCCCTTTTTAACCCCAAAATTTAGCCCCCAAAACATTTCCAAGCACAACTCCACTAGGGACAACCTCCCCAAAAAGGGGTATTTGGGGGGCTCCCTAGGGATCTACCACTACAGGGGCCCCCCCGGGTGTGCTAAACACATACGACATACGACTTAAAAAAATTAAACCAATTCATCAATTTAAAAGAAGTTCCAAAACATAAGCTAACTTAAATAAGGGACAAATCAACACGCAATTACACGCACCCCTTTAAAACCAACCAAAACACTTTCCCAGACCTTTGACTTAAAACAAAAATTTAAAAAAATACAAACAACAAGTTTTTCTTAGTACTTAATCTAATATCAATATTAACCTTAACCTTTTAACCTATTTTTAAATCTCCAAAAGCTTTACTAGCTATATAATTATGTGGAAATTATTTTAATTTGAAGTTAAATGAATATATAATTAAGTTATACTAATGTGCCTAAAAGGGGGTTTAAGCACATGTAATTAAATCAATTAACAATCACTAAAAGAACTAATTAATCGGATTCAAAGGCCCTAAATTTTTACGTGCCCCCTGAGTATGAATATGCCAAATTTGCTATCTTTAAGATAATAAAATTTCACAATGAGAAATCCTCTATTGCAAACTAAACACACTTAAATTTCCCCTGATTAACACACAAAATAAACAAGAACCAATACGAATTCCTTTCCCAACAAAATGACCCCGGTTTAAAGAAGCAAAATTGATGGTTAAAAATAATGTAAAAACCGATCAATTTTACAACATGATAAAAGATTACAATGAAATAAAAATCTCCAAAGAACACTCCTAATAACCCTAGTATAACTCACTATGATGAAAAGGAAAACAACAAAAAGGGAAATTTGATATTACTCAAAATTTTCTTTTTATTGCAACCGCCACAATTTAAATTTTGGGGTTTTGAAATTGATAAGAGCAATTTGGATTTTAGGAAAAACCCCTAACCTCACACTGAAGGTTTTCTATTTCAAAAAATTTTTGGCAACCCCCTCAAAACCCTACTTAAGCAAGTTTTTATACTTCCTCCCTTTGGGGTTAAAAAATTAAAAAAATTACAAAAATCCCACTTTTAGGGGGCCCGGGTCCTAAAAACAATTACAAAAAATGGAAGTGCCCAAAAGAAAGATTACAATTTGAATAGTCCAAAAAACAATTACAAATATAAAAAAATAATAAAACCTCAAAGGGCAATGCATCGAGGTGATGTCGATCAAGCGAGTCATTGGATAGAATCTAATGATGCCCTTTTGCGATTAACAAATGAAAGTCTTTTGGGCACCTGTAGAGAAATATTATTGTACCTGTGGGATTATTACTCAAATATTTATTAGATAAAAAAATTTTACAAGTAAAACAGATGATTTGGATCATCATCCAAATCGATTTCTGTAACCACTAGGTTGCCGAAAAAATTCTCATCTCTCCCAAGCTTCTGAAAGATTTCCTTAAATCTAGAGGGTCATTTCAGAACTGAACCCGGATATCTTTGTTGGCTTGTTCTCTTGGTACTAATTAAAAAAGTAGTTCAATCTACTCTTGGAATTTTTGCACCTCAAATGGGTCATTAACAATATACTATTTAAGACCCTCCCACACTAAACAATAGGGTTTCTAAACCATCATGTAACCCCTTTTGATCAAACATCTAGGGCTTACCCAAAGTAAGTGGAACGCCACAAGGGATCACATCACATAGAATCTCTCGTGAAAATTCTCTCAACACCCATAGGGACCTTTGCCCTTGCAAAATATATACTGCCCCGATTACCAATTTAAAGCAAAAAATAAAGGGTAGGAGTAGACTAGTAAAATTGTAAATTTTTCTACTAGGCACAGATATAAATTCTGCAATACCACTATCAATGAAGTACACAAAGGTTACCTCTAATCTTGCAAGAATGTGGAAATATGTTTCCCTTTGTAGTCCCCCAGCATTAGGGGAAAAGGGCAGAGTCTTCCCCAACCATTTAATGGTAAATGAGAGCCTATGGGACCGCCAGAAGAGGGAATGGGATCCTCTTGAAGTGCCACCTGGACCAATCACAAGAAATCGATGAAAGAAATTTAAGGGAAACATTAACGGGTTTATAAAGGATGTCCATGAAGTTGAAAAGGATTGGGGCAATCTTGAAGCAGAAGGAAAAGGAACAACCATGGGGAATGCCCTTGCTCTTTACAAGTTTTACCGAAAGGGGGGGAAGAGGGGGTACTTTACAAGGCACGGGCCCTTAGGGGTTTGGAGGTTACACAGAATCATACACGGTCGTATACATGGTTTTAAAGGGACGGGCGTGTAGGTGTCAAGAATTTTCCCCAGAAAGATACACGACTAGAATAAAAACGTCATGTAATTTGTCAAAAAGTTCCCCAAATTAACATGGCCCTGTATCTCCCTACCCGGCCTTACATCTTGTTTTTTTTATTTTTAAAAGCACTTAGAAGTGATGTCATTTTGGGCCTTTATTGTTACGAATTGTAAACCTTAATATAAAGCTTTAGGGTTTTGAACATTTAGAATATAGAATAACAACATTGAAGTTTGAAAAAACACTTTTGGAGAATTCCCTCTTGGTTCTTTTAAAAAACTAATCTAAAATTTTCGGGTTTTTTTTCCGTGGCGTTCACCCACTTTCGATCGGTCTTTCATCCCTTGTGGCTCTTCAATTTTACCAAGGTTTTTTCTCGTTATAAACAACGGGGGCGCGTTTCCACTTTTGGGATTTTGGGATCTTTAAATAAAAAATTCCGAAAATTTATTTTGGGATTTGGGTTTTTCACCTTGGCGTGGTTTCGTAACATTTCGTATCAACATAGGTTTGTCAAAACACATTTTGGTTTTAGGGAAAGGAAAAAACAAAACCCTAACCCAATCGTTCAAAAACAATTGTTTGTATTCAATTCATAGTATTAAATTTTCTATTAAAGTGTAGTACTTACATTCAATTTTGTTACCAAAAAAAAAAAAAAAAAGGGAAAAATCCAACAAAAAAAAAAGGGGAAAAGGGGGAAAATGATCAAGACACAAAAAAAAAAGGGAAAAAAACAGGGGAAATTTACGAACCCAATTTTTTTAAATTTCTACGGAAGGAATTGCTGTAGTTTGGGTTAGTTCCAAAAGAATTGAGAAGAGGAATTGGGGATTGATACACTTTTTTGTGAAAATATACGAGGACTGATGATATCATCATTTGAGCAAATACAAAGGGGAGTGTATCGTGCCCTTTAAATTTATTATATTTGTGTTAGACTAATCTTTTTCTGCGGGAACTATGTCGAGGCAACATTCTCCTAAAGGGTAAGGGAATTTTTGATGCTGGGTTAGTGATTAGGCTTTTGAGGGTGAGATGAAAAATTTTTCAGGGGGGAATGGAAAAATTCATGAGACGGTAACAAAGATAAAGTAATCTACAAACGTTTTCCCAAAGGGGCGTAAGGGGAGATCGTTCAGGAGAGTAAAAAGGGGGAAGTAAAGTGGGGTGATGACTTTGATGAGCCCTATGGGGAGTTATAGAGGTTAAGTGGTAGGAATAGAGGAACTAGGGATTGAAGATAGAGAAGATAGGAATAGAGAGGTTATCAATTGAAAAAAAAAAAGATGAAGATTCCCCTTTTCCCAAAGGGGAAGAATACCCAGGTGTACTTAGAGTGGAGAAAAAGGGTAGAGATGGTATTTGATTGTCATAACTATAGGGGGAGAAAGAAAGTGAAATTTTTGCCATTAATTTTTGGATTAGCCATAGTGGGGTGGGATCAAATAATGTTGAATAGAAAAGGAATGGCGAACCACCTATTAGTCGGGGAAGAGATAAAAAGGGGTATGAAGAAGCGGTTTGTGCCTGCGATTACCTGAATTGCACAAAAAATTTGCAAACTCTTAACAGGGAACCAAAGCGTAGTAGTATTTTAAGGGGGAATGAAGTAACGATGATCGGGGCGAATTAGAGCAATAAGGGCTACCATGGGTAGGTTTCTTCCGGGGTTTAATAAAAAAATCAAAAGTCGTAGAAAAAGCACACTATTAAATTGGAAATATGGGGCTAGGCGAAAAGTTTTGGGAACCACACAAAGGAAAGGAAGCAAGGGGAGGGTTTTTAAAAAGGGTATTTTGGGCACCACCAAAAACTAAACCCAAAGGAAAAAAGGAAAAAACCTTTCCCCACAAAACCAAAAAGGGGGACTGACAAGCGGGTTCTACCCTGGAAACCAAGGAACCCTATTCTTTTCTTCTAGAAATGTGACATTAGATTTTTTAAATGCCCAAAAGGGGCCCCTTTCTAGTAATGCCAAATAGGCGGTGATGATTTGCGTGAGAGGTGGAAAAAGACTGGGGGAAGGAAAAGATAAATCCCCATTAGGGGAGCTATTTATGGGGAGGGGGTAGAGCCTTTTAAACTAACTTTTAAAAAAAATTGTTTAAATTATTTTGTTTTATAGAAATCAAAGGAAATGGGATTTAAAAATTTTATCATCATGATAAAATTAAAGGAAGGATGCAATTTAATTTTTTTAAAATCTCACAATTGGAAAGACAAGGGAAATTCAAACCCCGGAGCAAGCACGGTTTTAGGGAGGCCAAAATTCAAACCGGTTACAAAACGGAAAGAAGCAAAATGAGGGCTTTGAACAGAGAGAGAAACCCCTTTAAGGCAGGCCGGGGGGAAGCCGGGGGGAAACCGTCTTTTGGGGCCTGGTGGAACTGGTTGCAAAAGGGGAAAAAAGTGAAACATAAAACCAGAGAAGGAAAGGGTTTAAATTCCGGGGTGAACCGTGGACACGGGACACGGAAAGAAAAAGATTTCACAATGAAGCACTTTTTTTAAAACGGGCCGTTGTTTTAAACCCGGGGCACACACGGCACGATGAAGACTTTAAGAAAGCACAGGGGAAGGCAGGGTTGACCCCTTTTGGGGGGGGGGCTGCCGAGGAAAATTTTTACTTTTCCAAAAACACTTGGAAAAGGAAAAAATTTTTTCGATCTTGCAGCAAAAGATACATCCACTCCCTAACAAAATTTAAAAAAAACCCCAAACCCCAGAGGGTTTGGAAAACTTTTAAAATTTTACTTGGAATTTGGATCTTAAGAAGGAAACCCGGGGCAAGCGGGAATCGGTTTATTATGTTTTTACTTTTTTTTTCGTTTTATTGTAACAGATATTTTAAACACTTTTCTAGGAAAGGGTCATAGTTTTTTTTTCCCACAATTGTGAGGCTAATTTGCCCCGTTTTTATTCTTTCTTTGTTTCCGGGGATTCATTTCTTCTGATCTTTTTTTCATTATTATCTTTTTTTGTTGGTATAAAGACTCTTTTTCTAATTAGCAAGTTAATAATTTTAACTAGCACTCAAATCCAATTTTTTTTGTTCTAGCTTAGGACGAAAAAACAGTTTGGGTTTTAAAAAAATGACAATTCATTTTTTGAGGTGTTTGGGGTCAGTTTAAATAGTTACTTATAATCTCTGATAATTGGGCCTCTAGATTTAAAAGTTTTGATAGATTAAACCTAAGCGCTTAAAAAAGGGGGTTTTTTTAAACAAAAGAAAAAATTCAAAGGCTTGTCGGGGGTTTACGGGAAGTAAGGAGAGATAGGTTTTAGAGCTTTAATAACCAAACCAATTTATCTAGGAACAAGAATAAGAACTTTTTGCATGATGAAAAATTCCCAAAAATTTAAACCATCTTATTCCTTTGGCTGGGGTTTTTAAAAATAACAACTTTTTTTCTTGTTTTAATTTAAAATTCGATTCAAAACCCAAAACCCCCTTTTCCTTTTCCTTTTATTCCCCTTTAAATAAAAATAATTTAAAAACCAACCGGGTTTCGACCCATCACCACTATAAAAATCAAAATTGTCAGGAGGGTTTTTTTTAATTTTTTTTTTATTCACCCCAAAAATTTGGCGCCTTCCGGGGATTGGTGAAAATTTTTTCTTCTTGTATGCCTTTTCTCAACTGAACTAACTTATAACCGGAGATTGAGAAAAAAGGGGTTGCGACAAGAAGCTAGATACCCCCCGGACCGAACTATATCAAGTTGATTCATCCTTGATTTTGAAAAAGGGACGAAATGGCAAATCTCGAGAAAACCTTTTAAGGGGGAGTTGGCGCCCGGGATTAACAAAACCACTTTTGTTTCACTATCCCAACAATTAGGAAATTTTCAAATTTAAAACGGGTTTGAACATCGCTACCACTTTTCAGGTCTTGAAAGAAACCCATAAGTTTTGAAAATTCCAAATGGTTTCAAAAAGGGCCGAAGGAAAACCAACGATCAAATCAAGCAAACTTTTTTTCCATTTTTTTAAGAAAAGCTAAAGATTGGTTTTTTTTTTTTCCTCCATTTTCTACACCAGGGGACAAAAGGTAGCCTTTTTCTTAAAAATTTTTCCCCGCTTCCGCCCCAGGTTTTTGAAGGGAAAAATTTTGGGGTAAAAAAAGGGGGAAAACCCGGACATTCATAGTTTGGGGGGAAGGTTCAACAATTTTGTTGCAAGGCCCACAACTGGATACTGAAAAACCCCTTACCAATCTTAAAACGGGGGCCTATTTCCAGGGGAAGGGAAGATAAAGGATCGCAAGGGGGGGCCCAAAAAAAAAACCCCTTGGCAAGCAGGGAATTGATCTCCATTGGGGCCCCAAAATTCGCAAAAATTTTGGGAAGGCTGAAATTTAAGGAAGGAAAAGGGGGTAAATTTCAAACCCTTTAACCAAATTTCTAATCTTCCTCTCTTGTGCAGTACTAGCTTTGGAAAATCCCAATAGGGAAACTTGGGTTTTTGCGCTCCTATCATCCCCGACAGGGTTTTCCAATTGCAAGAGATAACCTAACACCCAATGTGTGGCGGTTCCCGGGGGCAGCCACAAAGGAAATATAACCCCTATTCAAACATTACAATCCCATGGGGGGACACCCTAACTTCAGAAGGCAAAAAACCACAAAACTTCCAACAATTCCAACCCAACCTCAAACCAAGTATCAAGGGCCCCCTTCCCATTCAGGTTTCCCTTAGGAAATTTTTAAAACATTCCTTAAAAACAAAAAATTTTTGGGATGGACAAAGCAAGCATCCACAATTTGGAAAATCATAATCAAATTATTCTCTCAATGGTTGGAAACCCAAAGGTAAATTCCCTTCCAAAAACCGCACAAATCCAAAGCAAAGTCTAATGAAAATTACCTTTAAAGTGGAACAAATTCGGGTCAAAGAAAACCCAACAACCAGGAAAAAACTGAGAAAAAACTCCAACCCAAGCCAGCAGAAAAAACAACAAAGGACCCCTCATTAAAACCCCCAAACAGCAAAACCCTTTTCCTTTTTCCCTTTTAAAAAAGCAAAATCCAAAAATGAAGCAAAAAAAAAGTTTTTTGATATTTTTTGAAAGTTGGGAAACATTTTCCCTTCGGTGCATTAACAAGCCCCCTTTTTTGTAAAAATTTTTTTAAAAAAATTGTGCAAAAACAAAAAAACGGGGAAGGTAATGAAAAGTTAGTGTAGGGAAATTTCACTATTCTTCAAAAAACTTTCCCCCTAAATGTAAGGTTTTCCGGTATGTTACTTTCCTTGCAAAATAGGAAACCTTAATCCAAAAAAGCTATTTGTTTTGGGCGTTTAAAAATCAATTTATCCTTTGTCTTTTTTTTAATTTTTAAAGTTCCCCCAAAGGAAATGGGCTTATTTTCAATTGCTGATAGGCCAATTTTTATCCAGGGTTTTTCTGAAATTTTTAGAAAATTAAGGGGTTTGGGGGTTTTCCCCGATTTTTTTTACGTCTTGACAAAAAAAATAGTTTCCTTTTTTCATCGAAAATTTTAAAGGGGGAAAACCTTTCTTAAAACACTAAACAAAAACGTGTAATGATTAACCCACTATGGAATTTGAGGGTTTTAATATTAAATTTAACTTTATGATCCATAAAACCAGTGACATCTCCCCATTTTTGTTTTTTTTTATTTACCCATTAAACAGCACTTTTGATTTAAGATGAAAAAGTTTTTAAATTGTCTTAAAAAATCTTAGATTCTCCTTTGAAAACTTTTAAAAGGAGAAGTTTGTAATATCCTTTGATTTGCGGACAAATTTGGGAGTTGAATCATTAAAACCTATCAGTATATGTGCCATTTTAAATTTCCCCCCTTCAACACAAAACTTTTCCCCCCCTTTTATGCAGGCACCGAACTAAAAATTAAAACCCCTACCCAACACAAATATATTTTCTTGGGAAAAAGGGACTCTTGCGGGAAGCTCCAAAAAGCAAATATTTAAAAAAAAAGTTATTCGAGTTTTGGGGTAAAAAGAACCATTGGATGGCCCATAGCTGATATAAAGGAAAAAGCCCCCCCTACCTCAGGCCAAAAAATTTTTTGGGGGAAGAAATTAAACCTTAAGGGTTTTCAGCGTCTTTGAATCCCCAGGATGGGGTTTTTTTAAAAAGAAAACTTAAACTTCTTGATGGGGAATGAACCAAAATTTTCCGACAAAAATGGGAAAACCACCAATTTTTCCAAAGAAAACCTTAACGGGGGTTAAAAACTCCATTGGGTTAAATTCCTACTCTTTTCAAATGGATGGGGGTTTTTTGGTAAAACAAAATTAAACGCGACAATGGGAAGGCCATTTCCCCTCCCTTTTTTTTAAAAAAAATGCTTAAGGGGTTGGCGGCCTTCCACTATTGTTTTTTAGGTTATTCATTTTTCACAAATTCCATGGCCCCGGAAGATCAAAAAGACCATTTTTTCACTTGTCCTTGGTTTTTTTCTTTCGGGACCTTTTGGGCTCTGAATCCCCCAGCCAATTCCAAAATGAGGGTTTTAAATTTTCAATTATTGGAGAAATTATAAATTTTCAGGATCTTTATCTCTAAATTCTTTTGATTCATTTTTACAACCTTACAAAAGGGCTTCAAAGATGTATAATAAAATCTAGTTTAAATTATGAAAAATGTACTTTATGGTTTAACAAAACTCTTTTAAAAGGCCATTTTTACTTCAAGGGGTTTTAAGTCGTAAAGCAAAATAGAACGAAAAATTTTACCTTACCCTCAAGGAGGGAAATTGGTCTTTTCTTTGGGGGTGCGGGATTCTATCGACGTTAAAAAAAATTTCCCAAGATTACCAACCCTTATTCGATTGCTAAAAAAAAAGTGACTTTGGTTGATACCTGCAAGAACCTTTAACAAATGAGGGGCAATTTTAAAATTTTTGCTCCAATCATCCAACCACCCACTGGCCCCTTTTTCCCCTTTAAATCAGTTGATCGAGCAACTAATTGGGGCATTTCTTGGCCAAAAAGTTGGGGAAAACTTCTCATTTCCATTTATTTGCTTCCCCCAAAATTTGGAAAGCCAAAACAACTACTCCCAAAAGGAAAAAAAATCTTGGGTTGTTTTCATTGAAAAATTAGATCATATTTTAATTGGACTAAGGAAAAAATTTTTTTCTTTGATCATGCGCTCTTAAAACCGCCGCGATAAGGGGGCAAACTAAGACTTTTTCGATGGATACTCCCTTAAAGATTGATCGGGAACGGATAGGGGAAAAGGTCAAAAAATTGTTTTCCCACCACCTCAGCGAATTCCATCAGTAAGGGGGTTTTCCCACAAAAACAAAAAGATTTTTCCCCAAAAAGTATCCTTTTCTTTAAAAGACAATTTTTTTGGATCTAATTTGCCCAAATTTTTTGGTTACTAAACACTACCAAGTGATTTGTCTAGGGCTTAAAAAAAAAAAAATTAAAAGGGCAAATATTTAAAGGGATATCCAAAATTTTTTGGAAAATTTGGGGGATCAAATTATTTTGGGGGTGTATTTCTCAAACGATATTCCCTTTTTTCTTTCAATTTTTTCACTCAATGCATTGGTGGGCATTTTTGCCCAAGAGGAATCAAAAGGTATTTGGGTGGTTTTTTTTTGGGGGGCCACATTTTTTGGACTCTTTTTTTTTGTAATCTTGTAACATTAAAAATTGGGGGCTTTAAATTTTGATCAAAACCCTTACCCCCCTTTTTTTGCTTTTGAAATATTTGATAATGGGGGATTACTTATGGGGAATTTTCCCCTTCCCCTTTGGGAAAATTTTAACCTTTTTTTCTGTGGGTTATGTTTCAAAAATTTGGGGAACCAAAGTGACTCGAACTAATGATCTAAAGTTTTATGGGGTTTTTTTAAATCCAAATTTTTTTTCTGTTCGGACACCAAAGGCCCATATGCGGGCAACCTTTTTTAATAGGAATGGTAATCTAAAAAAAAAAAAAAGGCACTCCGACTTTTCCCCGAAACACCCTAAACCCAAAGGATTACAAATTCTCAAATCAGAAATCAACTATTCAAAAAAAAACCTCAACCAACAGGAAGGGCGGACACAAACTTGAGGATTATTAGGCCTACCGCAACTTAAAGACCCCAAGAGTCTCCTTACCATTTAAATTTTTTAAAAAACCATGTCATCTCCCGGGAGCTGGAAATAAGGCGTATTTTTTAAAACAATTAAAAAGTCAGGGGTGGGGCGGGGGAACACAAAAATTAATTACAAGAACTTGACGAATTCAAAGAACTTAAGATACTAAAATCTACAAGGAAAAAACAAAGGTTTCAGATCAAAGTTTTCCCGAAAGAATTTTTCTGTAGGAAAAATATTCTTTACCATTCTTGATTCAAATTGTTTTCCCCAAACTACAACACGGGAGGCCCTTTTGTTTTTCCTAAAATATTTCCCATGGTCAGTTAAAATTTTGAACCTTAAACTGGAAACCTTTAAAGCAAGGGGTCATTGCTTAAACCCCTTTTTAGAAGGTTACAAAAGAAATTGAAAAAACCGTTTAAAAACTACCCCATATTGGTTATGACAGGAAATCAGCCAAAACGTTAAAAAAAAGGGACTTCAGGGGGGCAACCCCTTAAAAAAAAAAAAAAAAATTTTTTTTGTTTTGTTTAGTTTGGTTTAGGTTTTTTTAACTCTTTGGGGGCTGCAAAGGATACAAAACTTTAATACACTTTCCAACTTAAAAAAGGGGCACCCAATCTGGGGAATACCAAAATTCCTTTTCTTTTTCCTAAGTCCTTTTTTGTTAACCCTTAAATTGGCTGAATTGGAAAGGGGAAAATTTTTAAGCAATTGGGGGGGGAAGATAATAAAATTAAAATAAGAACTAATTAACCAAAAAGTTTGTCCTTAAAAAAATTTTTAACCAAATTTTTTTAAAAATTCATGAAATCTAGAGATTAAAAATAAATTTTAAAACCCCTAAAAAATTAAAAAGGACTTGTTCAAATGTTTTTCTCCCCCCCGTTGTTTTAAAAACTGGTTAAAAAAGTAGGAAACTTTAAGAAAAAAAATTTTCTTTTTTACTTTAAATTGGAATCTAAGAGTAAGTCGAGCCCCTAATAAAAAAAACAATTTCTTCTAGGTAATTTTCACAAAAAACTCTTTAAGTTTTTTTTAAAGCAACATAACACTTTTTGAAAAAAAAAAAAAAAAAACAAGCGCCCCTTATCCAATGATTAATAATTTTTAAATTTTCAAACTTAAGTTAGAGTGAGGGAAAGCCGAGGGGCTCAAAACCCCCTTTTAGTGAACTCGGGGGGTTTCCGACCAATTTAAAACCCCATAAGATTTGGGGGGAAAAACAAAATTAAAAAGAACGGGGAAAAAAAACCCGTAAAAAAGGCTGAAAAATCAAAAGAACATAAAGGAAAATTCTTAATAAAACAAAGAAATAAAAAGGGGAAACCAGCAAAGCTTATTTAAAACTTTTATTTTTATTCAAAGATTTTTTTTGCAATTTTTCCAATAATTTTTTAAATTGGGTTTTTTCCCTTGGGATTAAGGGGTTTTATTTTTTGGGAAAAAAATTTTTTTTTTTCTAAACATGGGGGTTAAATTTTTTTTTGTTTAAATTTGCTATTTAATTTTGTCCATAGTAATTTTTTTCAAAGGAAACCATTTGGGGTTTAAGTAGGAAAAATTTAAAAAAAAAGCTGAATTCAAAGAAAGAGCTTTGGGAAGATAAAAGAAAGTTTTTTTAAAAACTATAAAAAAACTCAAAATTTATGCAACGCTTTAGGACAACAAGATTTTTAATGGGGGGGAAATTTTATAGACCATTTTATACCAATCTTTAAAATATAAAAAAGTTTTAATTTTTTTGATTTTAAAGAAAACATAAGGAAAAGGGACTTTTTTTTACACGGGTAAATCAGGGGTTAAAGGGGGTTAGGTGCAAATTTAAAATAAATTTTAAAAAATCACTACAACTTGGGTCAAACAAGGGGAAATTTCACCACCGGGGAAGCCGGTTTGGGCACGCCAAGGTTAAACCGGTTCACACGGACAAAAAAGGGAAAAAGAGGGGTTTGAACAAGAAGACACGGGTTTAAAGGCCGGCCAAGGGGGAATCGGGGGAAACCGGCTTTGGACCGGGTGGGAAACTAGGTGTGGGCCGGAAAAAAAGTGGGAACATCAACCAGATGAAGGGAAAAGGGTTGAAAACTAGCCGGGGAACCGTGGATACGTCACGGTGAAACTTAAGATTACACAATAAGGACTTTTTAAACTCCAGGGGTTAACCTGGGGTTACACGGGCGCGGTTAAGACTTAAGAATATCACAGAGTGGGAAATTTCCCCCGGGGCCTGTGGGGGGCTGCCAGGGAGACAATCTTCACTTTCCCAAATTTTTTGGAAAAAAGGAAAATTTTTTCGACTTCTCAAAAACAAGCCATCCCCTAACAATAAAAAAGAACCAACCCAAGGGCGGGGAAAATTTTTTAATTTTTGACTTGGAACTTTTTTGGGAAAAGGAAACGTGGGGCAAAAACAAAACCCGGGGTTTTCATTATTTTCATCTTTTTTTTCGTTTTTTTTTATGAACTTTTAACAACTATTTTTTTAAAGCAAAAGGGGGCTAGATTTTTAATTTTCCACGAATTGTAGAAAAATTATTGTATTTTTTCTTTTCTTTGCTTTGGGGGTATTCATATATCTTCCGATCTTTTTTGTCATTATTATCTTTTGTTGATTGGATAATAAGCCTTTTACTCAATTAGCAACAAAATTGTCAACCCAACTCAAATCCGAATTTTTTTTGTTTTTCTAGTTTTGAAAAAAACAGTTTGGTTTTAAAAAAGAGAGACGAATTAGTTTGGGTGGGATCATTTTAAAATTTTTTCCCCTTTTAAAATCTGGCAAATTTGGGGCTCTCCAAATTTAACCCAAAAATTAAATCCAATGCTTGTCAAGGGTTTTTAAAAACAATAAAAGAAATAATTCAAAGTGCTTTCTGAGGTTTTCGGGGAATAAGGAGAAAGTTTTTTAGAGCTTTTTTAACCAAACCAATTTATCTGGGCAAGAATAGGAACTTTTTCGGGGGTTCAATTCCAAATTAAACCCCTTTTCCTTTTTGGGGGTTTTTTTTAAAATTACAACTTTCTTTCTTTTTAAAAAATTTTTCGTTTTACAAACCAAACCCCCCATTTTCCTTTTTCCTTTTTTTCCCTTAATAAATAATTTTAAAAACCTCCGTGGATTACCCACCCCCCACTATACAAATCAAAATTTCGGGGGAGAGGTTTTTTTTTTGTTTAAGACCCACAAGGGCCTGCGGGGGGGAATTATGGCAGTATGAAAGAGCTTTAATGGCAGGTGAACAAAAGAGGAGGAAAGAGAAAAATTTTTCAACTATTTTTTTTACAGGGACATTTTTACATTTTAAACTTGATGGAGGGAAATGCACTAATGGGGGAGTAATTTTTTTTTTTAAGGCAGCCAAGATACTAAACACCCTACCCAAAAATTGCTTGGTTAAAAGATAGGTAACTAAGGTAGTAACAAGCCGATTGTTTTCCATTATAGGTTTTAGGTGGGGTTTAATCAATTGGGGCCAAGCAAGTGTGTCAGGTTTTTTGGGGGGCCATTGCATTTATGGGAAGGTTTTCTAGGGGTTTTTTTTCAATTTTAAACGCTTTTTCCTAAGGGGAAAAATTTTTTAAAACGTAAACCTTCAAACCAAGCAGGGGTATAAAACAGTTCAGCAAAAAAATCTTTTGCAAAAAAAAAGGTAATGAAAAAAGAGGGAAGTGAGAGAGAAATAACAATAAAAGAAAAGGAATACAAAAGTCGAACTCAAAAGGAAAAAAGAGAGGGAAAACGGAAAGAATTTTAGAGACCAAGTTGAAGGGGATCAACTTTGGTGGTGATGAAAAAAATGCACTTTGCAAAAGGAGAGTTGTGTGAAGACCGGGGTATGAGGGGAAACATTAGTGATGAAGTAACCTATGTTTTGTGGTTTTTTTTTGAAACATGTCTGAATACTAACGAACTTTCAACTCTTTCTTAGTGTGGTTGTTCATTTTGGGAGGACTTTTAAGATGTCTTTTTTGAGGAATTCCAAAGGGATTACCCCTATTCGTCGTATTGACACCAAATTGACCTTGTACCTGGCATCGTTCCAAACAAGCCCGCTTTTAGGAGCAATCCGAATGAACAAAGGAACCCAAAGGCAGGGCGATAATCAATGGAGAAGGGGGCGTGAAGAAAGCATGGTCCCATGTGCAGTGCCTGGTTTTGGGGCCTGAGAAAGGGTGGGTCATGGGGAATGGTGTTGACCTGCGCCACAACAACATCACGGTAAAGTATCGTCATCCCATTCCCCACTTAGATACATTTAGATGATTACATGGTTAGTGTCTTTTCCAAAATTGTATGAAAATGGGTATCACCAAATTAGAATGAAAGAAGGGGAGAAGGAAAAAACCCATTCAAAACGACATATGGATGTAAGAGTGGTTAGTAATGCCCTTTTTTTTTAACTAATCACCTATACTTTTTTAAAAACTTAGAACCATGTTTTTAGGACTTTTATTGGCAAATTTTTTGGTTGTCTATTTTTATGATATTTTCATTTTCAGCAAGACTTTGGAAGATCAATATCTCACTTTAAGGATGTTTTAAAGTGCTTCGAAAGGACAATTTATGAACCTCAAAAGTGCACTTTTTTGCACAGACAAACTTTTGTTTCTAGTTTTTGTTTTTATGCCAGGAATACAGTTGAGAATAAAAATTCGGGGATCCAAAATGGTAGTCCAACTAATGTAAGTAATTTGCGGATTCCCTGACAGCAAGCTTTTTCAGGAGATCTGAGAAAGGGTTTCAGCACCATTGTACACCACTTACGAGCGTGTCTAAACACTTCCTAGAGGTGAGGACCATTTTAAATCCTTAAGCGCACAATGATAATGCATACAAGATGTTTACCCGTTTTAGTATAAATAATGCACGTTTAATTTTACTGATCTGAGTCCTTTTTATGCAGGCAAGTTTTGTGGACAAACCCTTTTTAAAGGGGAGGGGAATGAAGAGCCATGATGGAGCCAACCAAAGGGGGAATGGGGATCCCTTGAAGTGCCATTTGGGCCCAATCACAAAAAATCAGCGAAACGATTCAAGGAAGCACTTAAGGGGTTGATAAAGGATTCATAAAGTTAAAAGGATTGGACAATCATGAAGTTATAATGATTAAACACCAGAGAATGCCCTTGCTCTTAACAAGTCATACCGATACAGGTGAAGGGGGCGTGTCTTTACAAGGCAGGGCCGGTAGGAGTCTAGGGGTTTACACAGAATCATATATGCGTATACACGGTTTAAAGGCACGGCCGTGTAGGGTGTCAAAATTTCCACAGAAAGATACACGACTAAATAAAAACGGTCGTGTATATTGTTAAGAATTTTCCACAAATTTATACATGGCAAAGTACAAGGCCATAAAATCTCCCCATGTCGGCCTTTACGTCTTTTTTTTGTTATTTTTACGCACTTATTGAAGTATGTCTTTTTGGGCCTTTATTGTTACGAATTGAAAAACCCTAATAAAAGCCCTAGGGTTTAGAACATTTAAAATTTAAAAATATACAACATTGAAGTTTGAAAAAACACTTTTGAGAAAATTCCTTCTTGGTTTTTAAAGAACAATCTAAGCTTTATGGGATTTTTTTCCATGGCTTCATCCCAACTTATAAATCAATTTTTCATCCCGATTGGGCTCTTAAATTTTAAAACCAAGGTTCTTGTCTCGCTTATAGACAACAGTTCGATTTCCACTTGGGTGTTTGGCATCTTAGGTAACGAATTCCAAACTATAGTTTTGGGTTTGGGTCATACTTGGCGTGGTTTCGTACATTAGGAATCCGATCAAACCGATCTCGTTTCAGGAAAATACTTTTCACTTGTACCCTCCTATTATTTCTACAATCTATCATCATAGTACCCTGCCGTGCTACAGACAATCTTAGGCCAACCATTCCTTCTCATCCTCAAAAAACCTCTCCACCCCCTCCATAACACCCAAACCCTCTTGTTTGGACACTAGCGCCATATTTTAAATCCCTGCATTAAAGCCTTGATTTGGGACATCTTTCCTGAGTAGATCCTGGGAAAATTTGTCTCATGTCTGGTGCTATTTCCCTTTACCCTTTCCCAGAGGGGAATTTTCCCTATCATGTTGAGGTTTAAATCTGTCCACCGCCCTCACTATCTTACCACCCCTTTGTTCCTCCCGACGACCATCAACTGCTACAAAGGGTTGTTATAGTATTGGGCTTTCTCCGAAAACCCAAATAAATTTGATCACCTTTACCCTCCATTTTAACCAATTGAATAGCCTCACAAGTGTATTGTATCAGTGTAACCGCAACACACGCTATCTCAATTTCAGCCGTGAAATGAAGCATGCTAGGGTTTGTTTTTTGAGGGTCAATTGACCCACATCAATCATAAGGGGTTTTAAATTTCCATACATAATGACAACCTCTTGCCCCCTACCCAATTTCGTAGATGTATAAAAATTCCTACTATAGTCTCAAGAATAAAACTTTTTCTCAGAACCCCTTCATGTCCCTTTTTTTGCACTCAACCCCCCAAAACCCACGCCTTTATAACATATTTTTCCACCAAAGGCGATACTTGAAACTCAACAGCAACCTTGGGCTCGGGTTTTACATTGATCTCATAGCATTCAAAGACCCCAACCTATTCTCCCAGCTAGATAATCATTAGCAACTCTTGCCAAAAAGAAGGCATCTGCAGCTTTACATATTCTAGTCCCCAAAGGGGTTTTAAAAACCCTATTCGGGGAAGGATTAGCTCCAAAGTTGTCATCCCTCTCTTCCCGTAGTGATGAGAAATTTTTTGGCCCCACCAAAACCTTTTGAACTAATTTAGCTGATGCCCAAATCGCTTATTTTTTACTTTATATCTTTTATTTTAAAAATACTTAAGAAAAACATACAGGTACAAGACAATTGATTGCTCAAAACCAATCCAAAACAATCAAATGAATCAAAGAAAACAATTTTCAATTTACAATAAACCGGGCCACTAACATGGAATTTGCGTGAACCCCAAAAGGAAATTTGATTCAATACAAAGGGTTTAAAAATGTAATCAACATCCCAAAAATGATTAACTCCCCTAAATAAACAATAAATCAAGTGAATTCCACGTGAAATGGATGAAGAAGAAAAGCACCCAAAACCCTAATCTTCCTTCCAACTCAAAAACAAATTCACGCCACCCAAAGTGATGGGAAGAAGAAGACTAAAGTAATCAACCTTAAACAAGAAATTGATCACAAATGCAATAAAAAACTGACCAAAGAAATTTCCCAATTTCAACCCTAATATGAACACTAAGAAGAAAAAGAAACATAAAAAAATGAAATTGATACTACCAAAAATTTTAAAGGGTGTTGCACTCGCCACAATTTCAACCTTGGGATTGAAATTGATAAACGATAAGGTAAATTAACCTTTGTAAATAAAGGGCATTAATGATGAATTTGTAAGCTTTTGAATAAAATAAATGCGATTGGGGTATTTTAACAGAAAAAATATATATGTTTCAGGTATAATCCCAAAAGAAAGGAGAAAGATCAAAAAAGAGCATAATTAAGCTTAAAAGATCAAGTTAAAGTCACTCATGAAACACAGGGAAAGCCATGGCCGGTCATGAACCGGGCAACCTAAGATGAAAGCGCATTTGGGAAAAGGAAGCACGGCTTGTGATAGGGGGTTTGTTTGAAGCCGTGGCAGACGCTGCAAACGTGGAAAGCTCCAAAATGTGGCACGGTTTATAATCAGCCATGCTTATAGCCGACTTCTAGCCGGTTCCTAGCTGTGTTCCAGATGTCCAAACCTGAGCAAGTTGAGGAGTTACATATTATCGACCAAAGGGAGACACGGTTTGAAATCTGGCCGTGTTTTTAGGCTGTCAGGCGACTGTTTTTTCACTTGATAAAAATTCATTTGGAAAAAAAGATCATCGACTTTCCCAGCTGAAGATGCTCGACCATGCCTTAAAAATATAAATAAAAAACCCATTGAAGAAAAGGGGGGCGGCAAAAGAAAACCCTAGAAAAGAGAATTTTGTTGCTAGAAATTTTTCGATTTGAAGCCAAATACTCGTTTTGAATTTTCTTTATGGACTCAATTTTTTTATTTTTTTTTCTCTTCATATTAGACATGATAGCTAATTGTTTCATCCCTTTTCCCTTGAGAAACCCCCGTTTTCAGTGAGGAATTGTTGTTTTTCAATAATTAATTCTACTCTTTGAGTTTATTCATGTTAAATTTAATTTTGTTCATCTTATAGTGCGCAGTTTTAGGAGGATTATATCTCTTTATTAAGATTGAAAAATCGTTTAATAGAGGGGATCTGGCGGAAAAAGACCCCTTTAATCCTAGAGATAGGTTTAGGAGGTTTTTGTATTAACAAGGTCATTGTGGTCGGGTTTTAAATTTTAAGTCCTAGGTTTTTATTGCAATCTTGATCATGTTATTAAGAGAGATCTTAATTAGTTTAAATTTGGGATTAGAATTTTGATCTTGAAAAGACTCTAATCTATGTAAGAAACTACCAGATCAAGATTGGGTATTAATCATTGGAAGTTTGGAATTGAATAAAAGCTGCATGAAATTAGGGTGGGTCTTGGGGGGGTTTTTAAATCATTTAATTTAAATTAAGGGAGGGTTTGAATACATTTACTTTGTTCATTTTATTTGTTTTCTTTCAGGGTTTAAGCAATAATTAGGATAGTTGGATCATCAATAGGAGAAGTTAAATAGTAGGAGAATCGTTTGACTAGTACTATAAGTCTTCGTAGGGTCGATACCGACCCATCTATACGCTAGTCGATAAGTACACTTGCCGGAACTGTCGTAACTGGGTTGATAAGGGTTAAACTTTTAAATGGCCAGTTCGCCATCAGGTCAATGACAATTAGGAACCCTAAATTTTCACGTGAATATGAAATCTCAAATTCGCAAAATATGGCCCCTCAAACCTTCTCTTAACAAGATTTAACTTGCTACCCAGGGTTAGAAAGGGTCAAAAGTACAAGTTTGCCACTTTTAAGGGGCTAGTCCTAAATGAAAATTACAAGGAAATAAAAGTGTCCCCCAAAACCAAAAAAAACCAAAAATTTAAAAAAGAAGAAATATATAAAAAAAAAAGGTCTTCGATGCTGGCTCTATAGGATCCACGGCCCAACTCATCGCCGTTCAATCCGGGGCCATGGATAACCTACAAGCTGAGCTAAGGGAGTTTGTCCATTGCCCATAAAAAATGATAAGTTTCCGTTAAAAACACAAAACAAGAATAAAGAAAAGAGGTTAATATATAAATAAATTTCCCGGGGCGATCAGCTCAAAATAGGCCCTCATCCTAAAATTTGAATTCCTTAGTTTTTTTGCCCTAACGATAGGTCTTGTCAGATTTTGATTCCTATCAATAATTTTTCCCCTGGGGTGCTAATATGTCCTACACTATTTATGGACACAAACATCTTCAGATTTACAATCAAACACCCGTTTCGATTTTTCCCCCTTCCCAACATTGGCCATGAAGACTTATGATATTTTTGTACTTAAAATGTTCTATGGACTATTTTATGTTTTTTTTTTTTAGGGGAGTTTCATTTTTTTGTAATTTCCATTTTGGGCCGCCACCAAAATGGGATAAAAATTTTAATTTTTACCATTTTCTAATCCTAGGGGTACAATAAAATACTTGCTTAAGTAAGGTTTAGGAACCAAAAATTTCATAAATTAAAACCTTTACATTTTTAGAAGGGCTTAGGGTTTCCCAGATCCAATTTCTCTTATCAAATTTAATTTCCAAGATTAAATTTTGGGGAGTGCAACAAAGGGCAATTGTGAGTAATATCAATTTCCCTTTTTTATTTTTTTCCTTTTTCATCACTAGTGAGTCATAACTAGGGTTGATTTGGATGTTCTTGGCAATTTTTATTGCAATTGTGAAACAATTACTTTTTTTAAATTGAGTGGGTTTTTGCATTGGGTTTTCATCATCAATTTTTTGAATCATTTTGACGTGAATTTTTATTTTGGAAAGAGGAATCACAATTGAAACTTGTCATCTTGGGGGAATTCACGGGGTTTTCACTTGTTTTATTTTTAAATTTGGGTGAAGTTTATCCTTTTTGGGATTATTGTTTTCATTTTTGAACCCTGGATTTCTTTAAAATTTTCCTTTGGGGGTTCACGCACTAGCCCAAATTTTGAACCGTTCAATGCTTAGTTAGATTTTTCCTTTTGATTCATTTGCATTCTTGGGTTGGTTTTGAGCACAACATTTTTTGGGTTATCAAGTTTAAAGGGTTTTGTGAAGGGGATTTTCAATTAAAATTTTGGGAAAATTTAAAAGGGTTGTTACTTACCATTTTGAACCAAATTTGGGGGTTTGGGAACTTGAAGTAATTGTTTATGTTGTTAAGGGTTTTTGATTGTTGCTTTTTGATGAAATGGGAGTATTTGAATTGTTTTTTTTTTCCTCTGAGTGACCAGATTGATTAAAGGGGGAAATGATCATTGTGATTAGTTGGGGAAGGGAATTTTGGAAAATTGAATTTTATTACCCATCTGCCAGAGTCTTTTGTTGAGGAAGAAAGGGGAGCCTTGACTTTAATTGATTTTCAAAATTTAGTTTGTTTCTTCACCCTTTGCCGGAGTTATTTGTTTGAGGAAGAAGAAAATTTTTAATTGAATTCCATCTTTGGGTTTAAAATGTTAAGCTTTGTTAAGATGAAAGTTTTTTCCCCTTAAAATTTGCAAATAAAAGTCATTCCTACAGATTTGTTCTTTGGGATGGAAATTAAGAAACTATTTTGAATTCAAATAAAACTTATTATAAGTTTTTCCTGTACTAATCACTTTGTTTGCACATTAACATTGGGAAATAAATTACTTGCCTTTTGGGAGAAGACCCAAATTTTTGGTTCCATTTTTTTTGTTGCTGGGGAAATTTTGAAGAGCTAAACCGTGATGTTGTTTTGTGTAGTAAGGATTAAAACAATTATATTTTGGTTTGAATTAAGTCATTGTGTAAGTAGCGACGTGAGTAATTTTGGCTGAAATTTTGTTTGAAGTAAGTTTGTTGTGGTTGTAGAAATGTTTGCACTATAAAGTGTTAATTTGTTGTGGAAAGATTCCAGGATTATAGAAGTTGACCGTGATGTGTTGATTTTTTGGGGAAAGA
Source organism: Laguncularia racemosa (assembly GCA_037954665.1). NCBI lineage: Eukaryota > Viridiplantae > Streptophyta > Magnoliopsida > Myrtales > Combretaceae > Laguncularia > Laguncularia racemosa. The sequence continues at coordinate 38,737 of JBBMOL010001101.1, forward strand.
GTGCTACACGGATTGTAATAGTATACGTGCCTTAAAGGAAGTTAAGTGGGTTATGTTTTTTTTTTTTTGCTTTTTTGGGGCTTAAAATAGTGGGGTTGTGGGGTGTGCTCCTTTCTTCAAATTGTCCTTTGAGGTTTTTAAAAATCAACTACAACTATGTCGAATGAAAACAGAATGGCGAATTGGCAATGAACCAATGTTGGGTTTGGTGGAGGTTAGGGTCATAATGTTGCGGTAAAGGACTTGGGAAAAACAGCTCCAAGATTTACACCATATTTCACCTGGAACTAAGATTGATAAAGACTTACCACAACCACCAGGGTAAAAACCACAGGGCCCACCTCGGTAGTTCTATAAAAACCTTAGGGAGAAAATAGAGGGAGATGGAAATCTAATAGAAGGATGGGTGAGGAACATCTTTCCAGCGGGGGAAAAAGGGTGCAAAATTTTTGGGGGGAATCCAATCAAAAAAGGTTTTCAGGCCACCTTTTGAGGCTTGGGTAATTGAAACTGCAACCCTTCTTTTGATGGCAAAGGGGTCAGCTGATGATTTTTGGATTAGGGGGACAAGGTTAGCGTCTCTTTGAACTTAGGATCGAGATAAAACCAAATCCCATTGGCTCTGTCGATTTTTAATTTCCCACTTATGGGAAGAATTTTGATTATCGCAGGCGAGGGATGGGGGGGCTGAGATTCAACATGAAAGGGGTATAAAAGGGTTTTGAAAAAAGATTCATTTCCGAACACTACAAACAGGGAATTTATGGACTGCAAACTTTGAGGCAGGGGGGGCAAGCAGAGATGGTTATGTGGGAATTTAAACCCTCATGATTAATGTAGTCCATTGAACCCCAGAACAAACCATAGCATGCTTCACTCAGGGTTCATATGAAATGCTGTGTTTTTTTTGCTGCACGCTATACTACACTTTTAAGCTATTCAATTGGCCTTTTAAAAAGGAGAGGCAAAGGAGGTCCAATTTTTTTAGGGGTCCGACATAGGCCCAATGCTATTTCCAGACCCTAGTATTGACAGTCATCAGGGGGGAAAAAAGGAGGTAGGGGAGGCAGTGAAAGTAGTGGAAAAATACCCAAATACTACTAAGAAAATTTACCTACTAGAAGGAAAGAGGTAATAACGCCAAGTGAGGGAATGTTTTTCCCAATCACTAGGGAAAGCATACCAGATCAGGGTTTCTTTAAAAGCATAGGCACACATTTTTTAAATAAAGGGGGGAACTGTTTAAAGTTAAGGATGACAATGAACAGACGGACCTACATATTTACCAACGGCACTGTAGGGGTATTAGTTTACCAACTACAAAGAACATTGGACGTACAGGTGAACAATACTACCCATTAATGTGTTAAAAAGCTCTAACTATATCATCGATAGTAAACATTCAAGGGAGAAAATATTTCACACCTCTTGCAGAATCAGATTTAAAATTTTTGTACTCATCATCGATAGTGGTATTGCACGAATTTATATCTGCGCACTGGTAACAAATTACATTTGTCTACTATTCCACATCTTTCCCTTAAACTTTCATTTGCTAGATAATTAGGCAGAGATGTTACCTAAGGGGGGGGCCTTTTGATGTTGGGCGAAGATCATTATGGGCCTGTGTAATGTAATCCCTATACAAACATTTCCCTTTGTTTTTTATCAACCTTTGGTTTTTTGACAGCAGGGTTTTCATTAGGGTTTAGAAACACCCACACTTTAGTATGGGGGAGCCCGCATACTACACCAAAGATCCACTGAGGACATCATTTTAGAAAGGGGCAGAACTACTTCCACTACATTTGATAGCGGGAAAGACGGGTTTAACAAGACATTGGGGTTTTTTTCCCAAAAACTGATCCCTAAAATTTGAGGGAAAATCTTTCAAAGCCAAAAAGGAGTGATAAAAATTTCCGGCCCCACCAATACCTTCAAAACTAGATTTAATTTAAATTGGTCCAAATTGCTTATATTTTTATTTTAAAATCTTTTTTTCAAATAAATTTTTGAGAAAAAATCTTAAAGGGAAAATTTAATAATTCCCCAAAAGGGAAAAGCCAATTCCAAACATTAGTTGGGGGACACGGGATATCTTCTTTTTAAAACAATAAAAAACCCACTAAATTGTTTCCCTTCCCAAAGCTTTTGGCTCATGAAGACTTAGATATTTTTGTACTTCGTAAGCCCTTTTTAGGGGCAAATTTTATGTTGTTTTTTTTTCTTTTGGGACACTTTAAATTTTATTGTAATTTCCATTTGGGGCCGGGCCCCCTTTTAAAAATTGGCATACTTGAAATTTTTTTAACCATTTCAAACCCCTAGGTGTAGAAAGGGTTAAATATTTTCTTAAAAGAAAGGTTTTGAGGAGGCTAAAATTTTAAATAATTACCTTCACATTTTTGTGAGAGGGCTTGGGGTTTTTCCCCAGATCCAATTCTCTTATCAATTTAAATTTTCCAAGAGTTGAAATTTTGGCGATGAAACAAAGGGCAATTGTGAGTAATATCAATCCTTTTTTGTTTTTTTTCCCTTTTTTCATCACTAGTGGGGTCATTTTGGGGTTGGGTTTTTGATTTTTGGTCAGATTTTTTATTGGGGGGAAAATTTTTCAATTATCATGTTATAAGATTGAATGGTTTTTTAACATTTGGGTTTTCATCATAAAATTTTTTTGAATATTGTTTTAAAGGAATTTTCGGGGTTTTTGGGAAAAAAGGAAATTTACGGGGAAATTTAAACTTGGGCATCTTAGTGTAATTCACGTGGATTTCACTTTTTTTTATTGTTTAAATTTGGGGGAAATTTATTCCCCTTTTTTGGATTTTTTTTTTCATCTTTTTAACCTTTTGGTTTCAACAAATTTCCATTAGGGGTTTACAAAAATTTCCTACCAATTGAACCGGTTTTTACGCTTGAGTTGAATTATTTTTTTGATTCATTTGCCCGTCCCTTTGGGGTTGGTTTTTTTAGCACAACATCTTTTTGGGATCAAAGCGAGGAATGTGGGGAAGGGGGATTTGAATTTTTGGGAAAAAAAAAAATTTCCCCCAAAAATTTTAAAGGTTTTTGTTCTTACATCTTCATTCCAAAATTGGAGTAAAATTGAATTTTTTGGGATTAAATTAAAGGGGCGTGATTTCTTTTTTTGGGGAAGTTAAACTTCTGCTTTTTGGAGTGAAATTTTTAGTAAAAATTTTGAAGCTTCTATGTTTTTTGGGCCCACCGTGAAGGAAGAGGAAAGCTAGTGCTTTTTTAATGTAAATTTGGAATGTGAAATATCTCCCCAAATTTTGGGAGAAAGAAAAAAGTGGAACTTTACCCTTTTTTGTTTTTTTTGGGAAAAGTTGGGGGGGAATTTAGCAATTTCCAGATTTGAATTTGGGGGCGGAAAATTTTTGGGAAAATTTTTTGGGTTTTCGAAACAAACATTAAGTTGAAGAAGTTAATGTGGGGGTTTTTTGAATTTGAAAATTACTTCTTACCATTTGAGGAAGGGGGTTTCAATTAGTGAAGTGGTTTGATTTTAAAATTTTAAAAATTTTTGTTTTTTGGTGTAAAAAATTGTGGGTTTTCTTTTGGGGTTTTTTAGGGGTTTTAAACTTGTATGTTTGGGGGGTTTTAACCATGGAGTGTGTGTAAAAGTTGTGATTGCAAAAAAAAAAAAAAAAAAAAAATTTTAGGTTGTTGCTCGGGGTTTTAAAGTGTAAGAATTGGGGGTTTAAAAAAGGGGTATTTAATTTTGGGGGTTTTGTTTTTTTTTGTTGAGTAAGGGAATTGCCATTTGTGAACCCTTTGGGGGAATTTGTGGGAGTAAGGTTTCTGAAAAGTTGAGGCTAAAGTGTGAGTATTTTGGCATAAAAAGCAAACCGTAAAAGGGAAGAATGGGTGTTTCAATTATGAAGTGGAATTGTGTATAAGGGGCATTTTCAAATTGGAAAAAAACACAATTGGCATTTTAAAAAATTTTTTTTCAAATTGAAGGGGTGAATTAAAAAAGTAAAAAATTTTAAATTTCAAAACACATATTCATCTAGTTTAATTGTGTGTCATTTGAATTTGAAACACTTCTTACCATTTGTGGAATTGTCCACTTATTGAACTCCATTTTTGAATTTGAAAGTTGAGTTGCCTTTTTTGTATTGAAGTTACGGTTTGTTATAGTTGTGGAAGTGGAAGTGTACCTGGCTTAAGGAGGATTGAAATGTAGTGTTGTATTTTTTTGTAATTTTAGAAAAGGGGTGTTAAAAATTTGGTGTTGGTTGTTGTATGTGTTGTCAAGCACTTGTTGTTGGTGGCATGAACATTTTGAGTCCGTGAGCAAAGGGGAAGTTGTGTGTGGTGAATGGAGTGTTGTGTATGTGTTTAATTGCTGCCCAAATTGTGTATTTAAGTGGTGAGAAGCCCAAGGCAAGAAAAAGGAAAGTTAAGTTTAGAATTTGAAATTCAAACAAGTCATTAAAGTGTGAAAGTAATTGAACTAATAACTTAAACACTTGTAGTTGAATTTAATTCTATCTACTTGAAAGTAGTTGAGTGTACTTCATTTGTGGCTTGGTTGTGTACTTGAATCGTGGACGGTGAAGATAATTATTAGTTGTTGGGTTTGAACACAATCATGTCTAGTGAATGTTTCATTATGCTAATGTATTGCATGGGACATTGACTACATTTATTACTAAGGATGATGAATAAAGGGAAAACTTGTTCCATACTTCTTTAGGGTACAAGGAAATTTATGTGTTCTTATAGTCGATGGTGGTAGTTGTACCAAGGGCGGTAGTAACATCGTTAGTATCGAAACTAAAAGTTGTTATTTCTTTACATCCTGAACCGTATAAATTGCATTAGCTTAGTGATCAGGGAGTTTACATGTGACCCAAAGACCTAGGGTACCTTTCAGTGTAGGAGATAAATACTATGATAAAATCAAGTGTGATATTCTACCTATGTGTACATCCCATTTATTGCTTGGCAGGCCATGGTTATATGATAGGGAGGGTCCTTATATGATGGGGTTCAGGAATACTTATGTATTCTAGAAGGAAGGAAAACGAATTATTCTGAATTCATGTCACCTTCAGAGGTTTAAAGGGTTCAGCAACAAATCAGTAGACCATCAGTGGGCTAAAGAGCAATTGAACCAACGCTTAGAGTTACAAAATTTTTTAGTCAAAAGATGTACCAACCTTTAGAGGATCCTGATGAATAGAGTCAGATGAGCAGATCATTAGAGGAGGAAACTATTCAAGGGCAGTTATTGATAAAGAACCACCCCATGTGTGACGAAACCCAATACCAATCGTTCGGAAATTGCTACCCAAGATGCCAAACAATCGAGGAAACCGCGACCCGTTGCCTATAAGTGAAAGGGAAGAACCTTGGTATATTATGTAGATGCCACAATCGGGATGAAAGATCGATTTATAAGCCGAGATGAACACCACGGAAGAAAATCCAATAAGTTTAAGGGAAGTTCTTTAAAGAAACCAAGAGAGGAATTCTCTCAAAAGTGTTATTCAAACTTTTATGTTCTATATTCTGTTCTCAACCCTAGAAGCTTTATAGTAGGTTACAATTCGTAATAATAAAAGCCCAAAATGACATAACATCATTAAGTTGCGGAAAAAATAACAAAATAGGGAATTTAAAAGGCCGCGGCATTGGTTAAAGGCCGATGGCAAAAAGAGTGTATACACGACCGTGCCTTTCTAGACGTGTATGTTTTTGTAGATATTCTTGACATCATACACGGCCGTGCCTTTGAACCGTGTATACGACCATGTATGTTTCTGTAGAGCCTCCAACTCACTACACGACCGTGCCTTCTAAAGACACGCCCCCTTCAACCCGTATCCGTTATGACTTGTACAAGAGCAAAGGCCCTTCTCATGGTTGTTCTAATCCTTTCCCCGGCTTCATGGTTGTTCTAATCCTTTCCGACTTTGTGGACATCCTTTATCAACCCGTTAAGGGGCTTCCTTGAATCGTTTCACTCGAGTTCTTGTGATCGGTCCAGGTGGCACTTTAAGAGGATCCACATTCCATCTTTTGGCTTGGCTCCCATCATGGCTCTCATCATTCCCTTCCTCTTGAAAAAGGGTTTGTCCTCAAATCGTCGCCTACATCAAAAGGACTCAAATCAGTAACATTAAACGTAGCACTTATTGATACTTACCTGGCAAATCTATCTTGTATGCATTATCATTGATGCGGGCAAGAATTTGAAATGGTCCATCACCTCTAGGAAGTAATTTTGATCGATGTTGCATAGGAAACCGCTCTTTGTGCATGTGAACCCAAACCCAGTCTCTAGGTTCAAAGACAGCTTTCGACGACCCTTATTGGCTTGTTTCACAATACCCACTCCGTTCTTCGCTCAATGTTTAGTCTTGCCTTCTCATGGATCTATTTAACAAATTCTGATTTCTTCTTGCCATCTAGATTAACAACTCAAAAATAGGCAGAGGGGATAAATCCAAAGGAGTTAGTGGATTAAAACCATAAAACAATTTAAAAGGAGTAAACTTTGTAGCAAATGCATTGTGCGATTATAGGCAAATTCAACATGCGGGAAACAAACCTCCCAACTTTTAATGTTCTTTTCAATGACTGCCCATAAAAAAATGGTTTTATAAGTCTCATAAAAGTACTAAGGGGGGCGTTATTTAAACCGGGAAAGGGATTACTAACCACTCATACAATCCATATTTTTTCTTAAATTCAATTTTCCATTTATCACCTTTTTTTCATTTTAATTTGGTGATATCCCATTTCAGATCAATTTTGGAAAAGACACTAGACCTATGTAACTCGTCTAACATGTCATCTAAGCGAGGAATGGGATGACGATACTTTACCGTGATGTTTGATGGCTGATGGGTGTCGAGTCCACAAAAATAAAACTTAAATCCTAGACAATTATATGATTTGCATATAGTGGTGAGTAGGGTCAATCCACAGGATTGGTAAAGATATTTCTATTCAAAGAGAACAATAAGGAAAAGAAAATGGGGGGGTTTTGGTTTGTGAATTGAATAAAGTTAAAACAAAATAAGAAAGTTGTATATTGATAAAAACCTAGCTAAAGGAATCAAGATTATTTAATTCAGAATTTATCATCGATGCAAATGTTCTCTATTCTTGTTCCTAGATAAATTGGTTATGGTTATTAACAAGCTCAACAACCTATCCTCCTTACTTCCTCCGATAACCTCAGACAAGCGCTTTGAATTATTTCTCTTATTGATTAAACAAACCCTTAGACAAGCCTTAGGATTTAATCTATCAATAGCATTAAGATCTAGAGAGACCACCAATTCATGCCAGTAGATTATAAGATAACCTATTTAAACATGAACACAACACCCCATAACATGAATTCGATCATCTTTTTTATAACCAAACATGTTTTTGCGTCACTAAGACTAGAACAATCAAACAATTACGGATTTGACGTGCTAGTTGACAATATATTAACTTCTATTGAGTAGAAGAGCTCTATTCATACCAATCAACAAAGATAATAATGAAAAAAAACGATCAGAAGATATATGAATACCCGAAAGCAAAGAAAGAATAAATACAAGTCAATAGACCTAAACAATTCTGGAGAATTAAACATCAAATGACCCTTTGGCTAGAAAAGTAACTTAGGCTACCATGTTCATCAATAAAACGAAAATAAAAGATAGAAACATAATGAACCCGGTTGCTTGCTCTGCCTCCGCGTTTCCTTCTTCAAGATCCAAGTTTCCCCAAAGATCAAAAGTTGTCCTAACCCTCTAGGGTTGGTTCTATTTATATGTTAGGGGAGCATGTGATCTTTTTGCTAGCAAGATACGAAAATATTTTTCCTTTTCCAAGTAGATTTCGAGAAGTGAAGATTCGTCTGCCTGGCACGCCTCAACAAAACGGTCGGGGATCAAGCCATGCCATCCTCTGTGCAAAATTCTTCAAGTCTTCTTTCCCGCCCAGTGGAACCACGGTTAGAAAACACGGCCAATTTAAAGGCCGTGCCTTCATCTTTTGCATAATCTTCAAGTCTTCATCCGTGTTCATTTGTTAACACGGTTACACCCACAGCTAGATTTCAAGCCGTGCCTTCATCTGGTTGATGTACCACACTTTCTTTTCCTTGGTCCTGGCTTCCACTACGGCTTTCAAACACCGTTTTCTCCACGGTTCCACCACGGCCGTGCCTTAAGTCGTGTCTCTCTCTGTTCAAAGTCCCATTTTTGCCTTCTTTCCATGTGAAAAACGGTTTGAAAAACCTGGCTGTGCCTCAAACCGTGCTCCTCCCGGGGGTGTAATTTTTTGTCTTGATCTAAGTTGTAGATGACTTCTCTAAAATACTTGAATTTGCATCCTTGACTCCATTTAAACCTGATTTATCACGATGATAGAATTAAAGTACCATTTCCTTATGATTTCATAAAATCAATAATAAATTAACACAATTTATACTATAAAGATTGAGTATAAAATGGCTCTAAACAAATTCCCCCACACTTAAACTCTTGCTTTTCCTCAAGCAATTGCATCAAACAATTGAGAAATCTATCATAATTTTACAAAACTTTCTTTTCATCATTCCAAGCATCTATTCATTTGTAATTCATGACTTGTAATTTAATGTCTACTACTTCAACCCAATGCTTTCCTGTGATCAAATTACTAGGAAAAAATTCAATAGCAATCTAAACAAAACAAACTTTAATCCTCATGTTTAGCAAAAGAATTTTTTATTCCAAAAGTAAATACTTAATCCACTAAGGAAAAAAAAACCCAATTAAACTTCATTGGATATTAGCAAACATATAACCTTGCAGTATAAAGTAAAACATATAGTATAAGCTCTTTGCTAAAATATTCTCCCTTTTATACATCTTTGTTTTATTCAATAATGTTCACATTCATGTTCTTTTGATTTATTCAAGCATCTATTTGACAGGTTTTTGCCCACTTCTTTTCATGAACTTTTGCCCTTTTTCGCCCTTATCGTTATAGTGGGGTTCATTGAGTTGGCAACATCCCGACTCATCACTCAAGTGACCGGGTTTTGAGATAAACCCCCACGGACTCTTCCTCACTCTAACATTCAAGTTTGAATACTCTAACTCAAATTTGTTGAATCATTGGAGTAATGCTAAAGCTTGATTTTTTTTTTTAAGTGTTATGATTTGCTTTACAAACAACTTCAAAGAGTATACAGTAGCTAATATAACCTAGAAGTAAACTTGTTTATTTTTCACTTAGGGGCTCGACTTACTCTTAGACTTCCAATTCTAAAGCTAAATACAGGTAAATTTGTTTCTTAAAGATTTCGCTACTTAATTTTAACCCCGTATTCTAATCAAAAGCGGTGGGTGAGTAAAGCATTTGAACAAGTCAATTTCACATTTTGTAGATGCTTATTACAACATTAGTACAATCTCTAAATTTCATGATAATTTTGAAAAACTTTGCTTAAAATTGCTTAAGGACAAACATTCAGAGTATAAGTTAGTTCCCTATTCTCTATATTTTATTATCCTCTCCCCCACACTTAGCTTGAACAGTGTCCTCACTGTTCCTAATTCAGCACAATTGAAGAGGAATTAACAACACAAAGGACATTAGAGAATAAGAGAGAGGAAATATTGATACTCCCTAGTATTGGAGTGCTCCCTTTAAGCTCTGGAAAGTGTCATCTAATGATATGTATCCTTGCTGCAGCCGATCCAAAGAGTTCAAAACTATACTAAAATCAAAACAAACTAAACTAAAACAAAACAAAACTAAAACAAACCAAAAACTAATGCAAAACAAAACTTGTTTTTTTTTTTTTTTACATGGGTTGGCCTCCCATGAAGCGCCTTTCTTTAACGTCTTTGGCTAGACGTTCCTAGGCTAAATATTCGGATAAGGATTTTGATTCCAGCCTTGGTGCCTGTGGTGATGGGTTAATAACATCCGCAACAAAACAGGAGATGGGTTAATAGCATCCGTAACAAAAACATGAGAGATATCGTTAGGATGTTTCATGGCATCATAAATGTTAAATTTAATCACTTCACCATCAAATCCATAGTGAGGGTGCCATCATTTACATCGATTTTCGTTTTAGAAGTCTTAAAGAATGGTCGCCCTAATAATATCAGTGATGAAGTATGAGAATCGCTATCATCCATGTCAAGCACATAAAAATAGCAGAAAAACCAACCCATTGACTTGAACTAAAACATCCTCTAGAACTCCCTAGGATAAACATTGGACCTATCAGCAAGTTGAACAATAATACCCGTTTCCTTTAAAGGACCAACATTTAAACGTTGATAAACAGACAAAGGCATGACATTGATAGAAGCTCCTAGATCACACATGGCTTTAGCGATTCCAAGATACCCATTTTCAAGGAAGGCGAAATACCTT
>JBBMOL010001102.1:0-49085 GCA_037954665.1 Laguncularia racemosa
TCATCATTGATATCATGGAAAACAAAGAAGCAAATCACAATGTCGACTCATCAACAAAAGCCAAATACAAAAGCATGGAAATCCACAATAAATACATACTTTGAGATTTTAATATTCCTATGAAGCTATCCATCACATTATATTCTAATAGCAAATTAGCCTAATTGATTGCAGAAAACCCATGTCTACATAATTGAACCAAACATATCGAAGTGGATGTCCATTTCACAAGACATCATATTGATAGTGGATTTATGAAAATTTTTCATATTTCCACAACTATCAGATTGCAAACATGATGACAAAAGCATTTAGGGATGTCCAACTAAGATTCTTGGTTGCCAAGTTAGAACTTTTCTCATGTCCTACTTGAGGGAGGGATGTTAACAGTTTTGATCATTCACATGCAATAATATATAATAATATATAGTAAAATATAATAAAATTAATAAATTAGTAAGTATAGGTTTATATTAAATGTTTACTACATAGTGCCACTAGAATAGATATAAATAGGAAGGTTGTACAGCTAAATCAACTAACTTATTTCCAAATATTCCATTTTGAGTAAAGTTTTCATTTTTGGAAATTTTGCTTCAAACAAACTTTGCTTCTAGACTTCCCTTCTATTTCTTATGTTAAAATAAGAAACTTACAAACTTTTTGTTTGTTAATAGAAACTCCATCTATCCTAAGCACTAAATATAAAAGGATTAAGGATCCTTGTTCCTAAAAGATAATCTAGAGGAGATAATTGGAAAATTACTAAAGGATAAACTTACAGGTACCACTTATCATAAGGAATTTCATACCAATTTATAAAGCATCCTCATGTTCCTAATCAAACTCCCTGATTTAAAACTAGGTATCCAAATTAGTTCAAACAACTAAATATGTAATTATTTTCCACATAAGAGACCAACAAAAATACAATTTGTTCGGACTAGGATGTAAGCTAGCTAAAAATTTTACTCTATTCTTCTGGAAACGGGAAATAAAAGGATAAAAAAATTATAAGGAAACAAAATACCTCACCGATACCAGAAGAAGCACTAGTGATTACTACAGCCTTATCCTCCATGCAAAAGCCATTCACATGCATTGATGAAAGTCAAGGCAGGCCATGCAAAAGCCAACATCGCTAAGCTTGTTGGTGGAACCACCCAATTCATCACCTAGTTCAAGGCATCCATTACAATATTAAACTTAATTTCCTCAAAGTTTTTCTATGTTCTACTACTATTATAATACTACTAGTGTTAAGGTTGTCCAAGTACTAAGACTGAAGGAAACATGTTTTCTTCATTGTTTATTGCTATTTGCATATGAAACAAAACAACGGAGATAAGAATGGTTCTCTAAAACTTAAGTGGAGGAAAGGAATAGAGAAAGCATTACCCATGCAAAGACCTTCATAGCATGCGGGGAGAGGGGGTTGTTTTTGCAACGAATGTAATGGTTTTTTTTTTTTTATGCTTTTGCATGGTATGCATTGGGAAGACGGTGAGGATAAATTATGTAGCCCATCATAGGGGTACCCACTTAAATTTATTATTTAAAAAAAAATTCAAAATAACGTACTCAAAAAAATTATTTTAAAAATAAGTTTCAAAAGCACAGATTCGATTTGCATCGTCAATACAAATGTACTGAAGGCCTAAAGAACTTATGCACCTTCAGTAAATTACTATGCAAAATATTTTTGGAATTATCCCCCACCATCTAATAATGTAATGAAATATTGCAAACCTATACTACAAATCTATAAAAATTATTACAAAGTAATACTACAAACTTATAAAAATTATTACAAAGTGATATTGCAAATTTGTACAATATCATAATATGTAAACTCAAATGCAGAAAAAAATTGCACTGACAGTTTGTAATATAAATATAAGTTCTCAGTGCGTGTGTTCATTATCAGATATTTCAATTTCTTCTTCCATTCTTCTTCTTCCTCATAATTTCAAACTTTTTGTTTTTTTAATTTCTGTTTTATGTAGGTTTAACTTCTACACCTACAACAGTGAAGTTACAATGGTTCTTCACATGGTAAGCCTTCACTGCTTGAATAGCATTTGCCTTTGTTCTGAATCTCATGCCCTTGTACAAATCATCATTGCTGCTCAAACTGTTGAGCAAGACATTTTGCTCCTACTCGAAATAGATGTAACCATCATCACTGCCAACATTATAGTGGAAAATAAGATCTCTAATCGCCATACTAGATGGTTTAACCTGCTCTAATTGATATATTACTTGTGTCAAGTATGCAGGTACAGTTAGAGAGTCCTATTCAAGTATTAAATTTCCATCGTTTTCACTTTCCCTATCTTCCTGTTCAGAACTATCATCATAATCGATACTCTCATCCTCATCACCCATTCCTATATCGGTGTCCATTGTAGTCTACACTCCTAAATGAACTATGTACGGATTGTGTGTATCTAGTTGTTGTAACACTTTGGTAATTACTTTATTTACTTCATCTTCACCATTGTCTTCCATCGAGGGTTGGAACTAAAGGTTCAAATGTCGATGGCTCAGACTGCATTTTTTCCATGTTATGTGAAGAATGTCAGTGCCTACTTTCTTCGAATGTCTGCCTTTCAAAGGGACCATCCAAATCGTCAAAAATTCTAATGCACAACTGTTGTATGCCACAATCTCCAAAGGATTCAGCTGTTTCAATAAAATTTTCAATATCTTCATCCTCTCTAATTGCCATCAAGGCATAAGATGTATTGCTCCCATGGAATATAAGATGCTTGTAAATTATCTCAACTCTCACTTCGGGTTGGATTGACTCCAATACTTCGACATATTCTATATAAGAATTTGGTTTGATTGACATTTTTCTTCATTTTCTACTTCTTGACCTAATCTCTATCATATTTTGACCCCTAGTTATCAGCCACAATAGTTCTAAATGCGTAGATCATCAATTTCACGTAGTCACCCATTGTTTTCTTGTTCACAATATACATAAATGATAAGCTATTTCACAAAAATGGAAAATTTAAATAACAACATTGTAAAAAATAATAGTAAAAAAAATCATAAATTTTTGTTTCAATTTTAATTTTTTTCCCCATAATTTCACAACAAAAAATGGCAAGTTTAAATAACAACACCATAAAATTTACTTTACAAAAAAAATTACAAATTTGCGTTACAATATTTTCTTATAACAATATAGATAATATTTGTAAATTTGACATTTACAAATAATATGAAATTCTTCGTCAATATAATGTATTCTCATATTAACGTAAAAATTAACTATTACATGTTACTTATTATAGGATCTACATAAATCATATCTAATATACTACAAACTAACAACAAGCAATAATATTTTTTACAAAACATAACACTATAACAAAAATTTTCTCAAATACTAAAATCAAACATAATAATTAAAAAAAAATCAACTTTTTGTAAAAATACATACCACAATATAGATTAATTAAGTCTTTTCGTTGAGGAAATGATATATCTCAGTGTATTTGTTCAATTCCCATGCTTTTTTATTTGCACAAAAACTTCTTCTTCTTCCTGCAAATGAGAAAAAATAAATGAAGAGTTTGCAGAAGGTAAAATGAAAATAAATATCTTCTATTTCTGCATTTGTATTATTAATTTAACATACTATAGTGTCCATAACTCATATGTTTGCATGCTTTTTCTTTTTTAGTCTGCAGGTTGTAAGCTTGCAATATTGATATTGATGGTGGGATGTTAAGTAGAACAAATTCAAAGTGGGATTATTAGTGGGTGGCGTGTATTGAAGGCACAGACATTATCCGCTCCCTCATCAATTTGTATTCCGTGTCCATGCTCTCAATACAATCTGTGCCTTCAGTACAAATTTGTTATCCGCACCTTTAATTTTGCAAATTTTGGCAAAACTGAAGGCATGCATCGGATCCACGTCTTCGAAACCTATTTTTAGGGGGGGGGGGGAATCTGAATACACTATTTTGCAATTTTTTTTTAAAAAAAAAAACAAAAATATTTAAGTGGGTACCCTACCTACCATATTCTTCTTCTAGCTTTAGCCATTTATTCTAAACGTCTCTTTGTTTCTTCAAAAATTTTACTAGTAGTCAGTAATCACGGCAAAAATGTTCATGGATATCTCATAATAATTATTAATAGCATGTGTTTCACTTTCCGGTGTGCTTAAATTTTGTGATAGGTGCATTCAATTTAAAAAAGAAAAAAACAAAGAAAATAGAAGTTTAAATTGGTGATACATCTCCCTATATGTATTCTATTATGTACAGGTGGCATTTTATTTTTGAAACTGTGCTTTAGACCTCGAATCCTTAATGTAAAGTTGTTAATACTTCCGTAATTTAGTCAGATGAGATAGATCGGTTTCAATTTTGTTTCTCAAATAGTTATAATAATAGCTAGAAAAAAAATTAAAAGGTACTTTTTTTTAATTGCCAATGACATTTTTATTCATTAAAAATAATTTTAGTGTTTTTTTAACTATTTTATCCAAGTATAAAATAGTGAAATAAGGTTTAAAAGTACAATTTTTTTAAGAATTGAGAGTCTACGTACTTACTTTTAAAGATAAAAAAAATCTAAACATATATGAATAAATACAAGAGAGTGTATTTGTAATTATTAGAATGAAAATTTTGTTATTGGCTTCTTAACTAGTGATATTACGTGCCTATTAATGCGATTATGTATTAATACATGTTTCGTTTATTTTAATATTTTAATTATAAAGAATTTTCATTCGGCAAAACAAGCGTCCTTCCTTTGCTATCAATCGTCCATGATTCTTTTATTTATTTATTTAATAAGAAAAATAGATAGCATAATAATGTCGAAGTGATTAAAATCTAAAATCTTTGATGGTATTATTTCACAATAATTATGTTGTGTTAAGCAATGAATAGATTACATGATGCTAACAATAGCAATAATAAAAATAGGTAGGAAAATAGAAAGCTAGCACAAACACAATTTTATATGAATAACTCCAAATAAACTAGAATGAAAAAATGAGGGGATTGATCAACATAGTTTTTTAGTACAAGGATTCTCTCTTATTCTTAACCCTAAATACAATTATCAAAGAAAGTACACAAATGCAAATTGACAGCGACTTTGGTCTACCACTTCAATCTATTGAACTAAAACTCCATCAGCCGATGTCCCTCGACAGACCCGTACCTGGTCGATTGATCTTTTCTTGACAACTGCAAGGTTCCATCTTCTCCTACAAAAGTATGCTTGAGATGTGCAGACAACGGTTTAAGGTTTAAGATATGAAGTTATATCGGTTCCTTTTGAACAACTGTTGCGATTTCTAGACTTTCATCCTTAATTGTAGCCACTCTCTCGCGTACTTGCGAAGTTCTATTAAATCTATCGCCCCAAACATCTCATGTACAATTCGATCAATCACGTAGGATGATGTTTCTTAATAGATTTTTGTCACAATACTTCATCCTAACCCTAAATTTCTACTTACCATTCTCTCCACATCGATAATAGCAATTGTTGTATCTAAGAATGATCTATCCGAACAGATAGGACCTTGATGTCCTCTTCGACCTTGAATGCAATGAAGTGTTCACCGGGACAATGAACTTTTTAACCTTAACCACAATATTTTCCATGATTTCCACTGTGTAGTCAATTGATGATACCGCTAGTTGGATGGAACCGATAGTTGGTTTCAACTCATGAGGCCCCTAATTTCTTAGAAGTGGATGCAGGCACTTGCTTTGAATCCATTGGTGAGTGCAATCACTTTATAGTCCTCCAATTTCCCTTGTTGGGCACAATTTCTTTCAAAATTTTATCAAAAGCAAGAATTTATGTTGAACGTCTGAAAAGGATATGCTTATGTACACGATAACTATAACTATGTGGCAAAAGCAGAACAACCTAATTTAAGTATTGATTTTATACATTTTACGATAAAATAATATGAATACGTATCTCAGTTCTTTTTCTTCTTGTTCTTTTTTCTTTTATATCATGTGTGTTTAGATTCGTATTGAAGATCCGACCACGGAAGTGGCAGCAAATAGTAGCAGCCATAATAATTTGTCTTTCTTTACCAATTAGGGATGAAAATGGAGCCAATTTCTCTTTGGTAGCCTCATCAATATAACTAGCATTTCTTAAGAAGTCATTGAAAGTTAGATAAGGAAAACTTCTCCGCACAAGCTTGTTATATTGACTGTAGAATATAACACTATTTGGTACTATCACGATCTTTACTAAATGCTATATGTAGTGTACAATTAAATAATGCTATAAGTCGATGCAGATCGGTCCTTTCCAATGAGTAGTAAGTGATCATGTAGAAGTAAAAGCAAAGGCTTGCTTGAAATTGCATGGACTTGTTCTCATGGAATATGCCAGTATTAGTGTTGGAAGATATTTTTTGCTAGTGGCTATTGATTATTCCGGTTATGTGGTTTGCTAAGTGTCAACTTGTGATTATTGTATTATAATTATCATATGCATATGGTCCACTTGGACCCATGGATTAAACGAGCTAACTCAATGCAACTTATCTATTAAATAAACTAAAATTTGTTGGTCCTAACTTAATTCACTTTGATGTGCCAATTAAACAGGCTAGCCCACCAACCTAACCCATTAAATCCATTTATTTTCCTAATTTTTTCCCCTCCACTAGTTTCTACTCACTTCTAACTAACTTCTTAACTTCTTGTTCACAAAATATATAGACATTTTTGCAAATCTTAGAAGACTTCATCCCCTCGAAATATGACAGGCAAGAACAAGAATAAGTTTTTATAATAAGCTTCTCAATAAAGTATATTATTTACTTTTCAAACAGTAGAATATAAACAAGCCTATAATAATTGTTAACTTATCTAAACTTGATACAAGATAACCTATGCATGCACTAATCAAATCAATTAGTTTTACCAATTGTTAAAATGGAGAAGTAAAGGTGAAGATTTGTAGAATTTTTAAATGGAGAAGAAAAGAGCCCATCTAGCATTGACTCAAATTCATAAAAAAATAAGCTATTGCAATTTCAACCCAAAGATATATAAAGGTTCATACAAATTATTGAAATTAGATCTCTGTCAACTATCACTGGAAATGGAAATCACTAATCCATTGCAATTTCACCCCATATTTTGTATTATGATGCAATTATCATTGGAAATTATAAATTCATAAACTTTACCAAAAAAAAAAAAAAGTTCTACTACATGGCAATCAAATACATTCGAAGTGGTTTATCAATAGACTTTAATACAACATAGTAAATCAAGTACACTTGAAAACTTTAATACAAAGATCAAAGCATAATACATAAATCCAACGCTATAATAAGGAAGTCCTTACTAATTCATAAATTACAAATTAAAGGGTTCTCTCCATATGCATTTTCTCTATATTGTATACTTTATATATGATTGCTTAGGGAAATATGTGTTGAAATAAAATAAATAAATAAAGAATTAGAACCAAACACTCAAGATTATCTATCCATTACATTATAGAGACATCAGGTAAAAGGAAAACACAAAGGAATGATTCTCATCAGCTAATGTACTTAACAAATTATGAGGAACAGGGAACAATGTTTCCCTTAATGTTTATTGGAAGTTATTGACAAGCGTGACAATGTGGTGATGGCAAGACGGGGAGGTGTGGCCATGGTGTGTTGACAGTCAAGTTTATTAGTGCCAAGAGACAATTTAGGAGTGACTAGTGAGACCAGTGAACTAGTGACTTATGAAGAAGAAAGATGACCAGACGAGTGAGAAAGATGATTAGATGAATTAATGATGATGATGTTATGTAAGTATAGAGCTAGGGTATTTTACTTTTTATCTATTAGTTGGAGAAGGAAGTAAAGAAAAGTATAATGTTTTTTACTCTTATGTAGCTAGGTTTTCTTTTCTAATTTCTTTTTTAACTGCTTTTTTTTTTCTTTTTTCAAGAAAGTGAGCCAACCTAGCCCATAGTGGTTAACCGGTTTAATCCACAGGTTAAATGAGCTAGGTCCATTTACTTTACTTTACTTTTTAAACATGTTGAAAATTTAACCCCAACTCACTTTTTTAAGTGGGTTAAACGAGTCATCCCATAGCCCATAACTCATTTGCACAACTCTATCTACACTTATGATGTTATTGCATGCCATAGTCATTGCTAACAGTAGCCAATGCGTATTGCATCACATGTAATTGGAATGCTATGAAGTTAAGTATCATGTAAAGTCCACATCATGTGATGGTGACATAGATTTGGTAGATCATGAGAGCCCCCTCTTTATAATATAGAAGAGGATGAGGTTAGCACACATGCTAATGCTCTCAAGTGTTGATGAGGCAATTGTTCTTGAGCATGGAAATAGAGTATCTACTTATGCTTTTCAAGGTAACAAAGTATTACTAATGTTTCCTCCTTAAGTTGTTGACGTTTTGTTGAGAAATGGGTCAACAACTCTAAGGATGATAATAATGTCAAATGAGAGTGGTTTATTTCAAAGAAGAGAACAAAGAGTCATTTCTCTTCTTGCTAACTTACAAGATTGAACCAAATTTTTATGAGGTTATTTAAATTACGCATAGCTACAAAAACCTTTTATAAAGTAAGTATAGTCAACTTACTTAAGAGAACAAGCCTTTACTTAATCGGGACTAATCTAACATATTGTTAAGAGATCATGTAGACTCCTAATAGTATATGTAGCCTATGGACACTCAATTTTGCCCTTTTATTTTTAGTTTTTAACTTAGATACATAAAATTATAAAAATAGCAAACAACAAAAAGAAAAAGAAAAAAAAAAACACAAAAATAAAAGAAAAAATACAAGAAGAAGAAATAAAGAGAATCCTTAAAAACAATAAACTTAGGAAAAGCTAAAAAAATGAAAAATAGCAACAACAAAAAGAGAAGTAAAAAAAAAAAAAAAAAAAAAAGAGAAATGAAAAATATATAAAAGAGTAATAAAAAATATATGACAAAGTTGGTTATTTAGGTACAAATATCATTATGAGTTCCAATATAAAAGCTTAATTCAATAGGTTTAAAGGTCTCTAATTAAAATCTACTATTATTAACTTAGCTCAAGTACAATTTATACATTCATAACAATTAGAAATAAGATCATCTAGGATAATTTAGATTCAAAAAACTTAATTTATTAAACCTTAATGACTAGTTTTTGCAAAAGAAATATCTTACTTGAGTGTTACATGAGGTATATAATTTATTCAAACAAATGTTAAAAAATATTTTTCACCAAAATGATGGTCCATTATATTTTTAGTAAACCATTGAACTCAATTATGGGTTAAAGTGGCATATTGAAGTGGCTAGGCCATAGGTCCAAGGTCCACTATTTTAGATTTAGATCTTAGTGGTCTTTTAAGCTTAGATAAAATTAAGGTCAATTTGTTACTAAAAATTGGACTAGCCTAGCCTTAGTTGCTTTAAGGCTTGTTTTATTTCCCTACAATTTGGAGTTCAAAACTTACTTATAGCACACTTAGCACATGTGAATCTCCTTCCTCCTTTAGCCAATTGCCCTTTCTTCCTCTTTGTGATCTCTTCCTATTTTATTGTTTTTTCAATGGGTTTCTTCAATTTTTTTATGTCAAATCAACCCCATAAGTCATCCACATTTGTTTTATAGCTTGAGATTTGATTGAAATGCATTGAATCACCATGAATCAAGCTTCAAAGTTCAAACCTAAACTATATCCTATAAGCTTTCCAACTCATTTGGCCATAAAACATTATATATAGGAGCTCTTTGAAACCTTAGCAACTCATTCACAATATAAGTAGAGGTGAAAAGATAATCTTACATTCCTCTTTAGTTTTAATCAATTCAATCAAAGACTGTTTTGTAGTCAAAACCATGAACCCTAACCTTAGAAAATCCATGAACCGAAACCACCACTAAGGCTCCTCCACCATAAGTCATTCCATAAATCCACTCAACAACCACCTACAACCATGAACCACTCTAAGAATCACCTTAACTAGCCTTAAATAACACCCCACAACCATTACTCAAAACCTCCTAAATTGTATACATTGAGTCACTTCAAGAATAACACCCTAAGCCACTTGACAACAAACTGCTAGTAACATTGTGACCACCACCCTTTAACCATGCTTGGTCAATGCCACTCATACAGCCAATTACCACTAACACTGTTTAAGGAAGCCTTATACCACTATGTCATATTAGGGCTATTCATCAAACTAAACTAAACTAAATCACATCATACTATAAAATGTAATTCTTTTATTTTCCAGTTGGTTCACAATTTGATTTAAATAAGGTCTAAGTGGTTCGTGGTTGGTTTAGGAGATTAAACCAAATTAAACCGCATGAATTTAAATAGAAAAATAAGCAATATTTTTTTAGTTTTAAACCCTACTGAAATTTCAATCTAACCTTATCTAGCTTTTCTATTTTAACATCTCCCATCTCACTCTCAAACTTCACAATTTACTCCAATTCTTTCATTTTTGTGTGTCTCTTATCTCTCACACAGACTTGTACACCTTCATTGTCACTTAAGATACAATGCCACCGTTATATAATGTTCTATAACTTAAATTCGTGAGTAATATTTCTCGATGTAAATATTAATATTTAGTTGAAAACATTGATTCATATTAGTATTATTAACTAGAATAATGTACTTTTAAAAGCGGTTTGAATTAAACAAAATCAAACTAAACTACTTTTGAAGCAATTTATTTTGAAACATTAAATCGTTCAAAGTAAGTCGATTCATTAAGCATTTGGACTGAAGTGTTGCTACTACAATTTAGTTTGATTTGGCCCTATAACAAAACTAAACCAAACTAAACAATAAACACCCTTATGTGGTACCCTTAACTTAAGTTCAAGTTGACTTGAAATCTAAGCTTAACCTAACTTGATTTCCCCCTTTATTTGTTTATTTTGTTCATTTTATTTATTTGTAATTTGATTCAATGATTCTATTTTTTGTTGAGAAAATTGAAAAATATAAAAGATGCAATTCCTAGGATACTCAAATAGAAGAGTTTTTTTTTTTTAGAACTAAAAAGAATATTTTTGTTTTAGGGTAATAAAAGTCTATTTTTATAAAATAAAGTGTATTTTACCTAAAAGAAAAAAGAAAAAGTCAATAAATTTTTTGAAAAATAACAAGAACAAAAATAAATGTAATTATTAGAATGTTTTTAAATAAAAAAATTGAGTAAATAAAGATGATATTTAATAATTAATTTTGCAATTTTTAGAGCAATAGATGGTATTTTTAGAAAATGGGAGTGATGTTCCTAGAATATTGAAAACTTATTCCATTCATGTTTTTATAGTGTAGCAAATTGTAGAAGAAATTTAATAAATGTATCATTGGTCTTTTTTATGAATTTACAAATAATATATATTAGTTTTATTTCTCTTATATTTATCCCTAAGTTAGTTGAATAATGAAATTCAGATAGCCCCTTTTCTTAAAAACTCTATTTGGTAGTTGATTCATCTTTTGCTTTGAATCATAACGTCTTTAGACTCAATTTTTTTTTTCATAAAAATATTGGTGTCTTAGTTAAGGTTGGTCCATTGATTTAGTCTTAACATTTTTTTTAAGCTTTAGCTAGTGAGGATTCCATAAAAGCCCTTTTTTCTTTTAAGATTCTTTATAGTAACACATAGGTTTTTCTTAGAGAAGAAATCCCCTCCATTTTCCAAAAAAGACAAATGTTGGTTTCTTAGGAAGTTGCAAAACAATTCTAGGGTAGTTGGCTATTCTCTTAGTTTTTTGCTAAGTAACTAATATTAGATGGGCTAGATCTAGTACAAGCAAATAGCTAAAGAGGATAGGTAAAAGTTTAAACTCTATAAAGCCATTGTAAAATGTTATAATACCATGCCTTTTTAACAACAATGATGTTAAATGATTTTTGATGAGATCACTTCTATCTCTTATGGCCTATGAGATTTTTATAAAATTGTAAAGTCATTATGCACTAAAAAGTAGCGATGATGATGTTAGGTGATTTGTGCTGAGGTCGCTTCGATCTCTCATGTGAAGCCTTTGTAAAATGTTAAAGTCATCGTGTGCTTGGGAGCAGTGGTAATGTTGAATGATTATGATGGGATCACTTTGATCTCTCATGGCTCATGGATCTTCATAAAATTTTAAAGCTATCAAGCACTTAGTAGCGGCAATGATTTTGTAAGATGTTAATAAAGCTATCCCCTGCATCAATCTATGATTTTGTAAGATGTTAATAAAGCTATCCCCTGCATCAATCTCTCATAGCTTATGTAGCCTTTGCAATAGTCTAAAGTCATCACGCGCTTAGTTAGCAATGATGATGCCAAACAATTACTTGATGAGATCTCTAAGATCTTACATGACTATGAAACCCTATTTATCGCACGCTTAGGACAAAGCTTTGACTTATTGGCAGTAATGCCCCTTTTGTGTGTGTGTGTGTGTGTGTATGTGTGATTTCAAGGCAATTGTGTGACTACTTGACTATTTAATAAAGATTCCCACAGAAGGTTTAGTGTCTTGCACTTTGCAAAATTTTATTATAAGAGATTACAAGTGGTTGACTAACATTTTTTTGTTTTTAGGTGCTTGAGTAGATCCTTTGCATGCTTAGTTGCAAGGATACTAAAAAGTTGTGCTTAGGGGACAATGCTTTTACCTAGTAGTAACAATGTTAAAACTCTCCTATGTTAATTTTTGTACTTGTTAAGTAGGTTACCCCACTTCTTGATTGTAATGACCTTAGCTAGATATTAGGTTTTTCTTATGATTAACTTTATAAGATAAAGGGGTTAGTCTCTTACTTTATAGCAACTATTAGAAGAACAAAAGAAAATAAGCAAAATTATAATACCTTTTGTGGAAAAAATAATACTCATGGTAGATTCAGTAATTTTATTAATGTGAAGCTATTGAGCTTTTTTATAAATGAATTTAAAAAATTGATAAGGGCTATAACTACCCTTAGCTCTTGCTTTGGAGTTTAGTAAGTAATGTTAACCACTATCAATGACTTTAGGTGTCTTATAATCATTTGCTATGTGGTGACAACTCACCTTTTGCCTTTGTTAGGCCATGGGAAATGGCATATGCATTGTTGTCCTGAGCATTTCAAGCTAAGAGTAGATGCTTTGAACATTGTTGCCATCAATGATGAGCTTTTTCCTTCTTATCCTTTCATTAAATAATCTCTTCAAATTTTAGCAATCATTGGTAGAATAACCCTCAACCTTGTGGTATTTGCATAATTTGGGGTTTCTTCCATCTTACTACCATTAATCGGGTATAACATGCACTTGGCTTGTCAATCATAGGAAGGAAGTGCTTCTATGAAGTCGTTTAGTGTACGCTCTTAGGCTTCTTAATGTTCTTAAGGCTTTCTCCTTAGTTAAGGCTCACAGTTGCAATTCGCTTTGTGAATCTACTCCCTTCTCTTTGTTGCATTAGAATAGAATTGTTGCTTCTTTGCACGTAAACAAGTGTAGTGAAAAAAACATAGTAAAAAAATTTTCAAGTGCAACACACATTGTTGAATGTATCGCAATCACACAAATTAAAATCCTTTGTACTCTGACTCTTCCTTGCGATCAACTAGGCAAGTGCACCTATCGATTACAATAGTATAGAGTTGAGTTCAGGTATCGTCTCCTCAAGGATCAGCAAGTACTAATACTAACCTCAAACCAACTATCTCACCGCACAATTTCGAGATGAATGGATTTAACCAAATTACCTAAATTAAACTAAATTACCTAATAGAAATGAAATCAATGAATAGCAAACAATGAGTTAAATTATCAAATTCAATGTTCAAACGCGTACCCCGCTCTTACTACTCATCTAATTACTATGCAACTTCAATCCCTAGAAACAAATTAATGAATATTGATTATCTCTGATCCGCGGAGCATCTAACACTAAGTTAATGTTTCTTCCGAAATCACTAACTCCTAATCCTAACCGTATTAACAAAGATTCCTCTTTTATTAACAACAATCAGAATTGCATGATTATACTACAACCCTCAATTAGATTAAATCATTACATTCAATCTAATACGGAAGACTTACGCTTTCTATCCCTAGATTGCATACAAGCCTTTTCATCCAATGTATGATCTATTCAAACAAGAGATTTTCCAATCAACTTATCCGAAATCAATGTAATCTAATGCTGGCCAAACATCAAATCAACAAATAATAATAAATAACATGAATGAAATCAGAGATGCTCAACCGTCATTAATTTTGCAATAAACTCAATGTCACATAGTAATCAGACTTTCATAAGATTCGGGTACGATATAATTAGCTACACATGGTTCTCAAAGAATAACAAAACGAAATAATCAAATCCATGTGTGAAACCACTTGTTGAATTAAAACTCCAAAATTCCCTTGCTGCTGTTGTTCTCCCTTGTTGCAGTACGTGTTTTCTCCCTCCAAAAGCTCTCTTCTCTCTTCAAAAATGACTATTTATACATAGGGTAACTTCCTCTCTGACGTGTAGAAGATATCCTTCAAAATTGGACGAAAGATTTAAAATCGATTTGAATATATCCTTCCTTCGATAGATACACGGTCCTACTACACGGGCGTGTATTCAAACCGTGTATCTCTCTGACTCCGTGGACTCTGGGCGTGTATATCGCACACGGCCGTTTTTAATAGCCGTGTATGCCTCTGTCTTCTTTGTTCTTCGTACACGGTTGATTACACGGGTGTGTATTCCAACCGTGTACTGATCTGTGTAAAATAAAACTCTTCTACGCTGATACACGGTCGTATACACGGGCGTGTATACTAACCGTGTAGTCTCCTGATTCCTTCACACGGTCGTGTATATCTGCTGTTCCTTCCAGAAAGTATTTTTCTTCGTGTATTCCTCTCCGATTTTAATCCAAATCGATATCTTTTCTCAAAATAGTGGTCCTCATCCCTGAAACTGAAATATTTCTATTTTAGGTATCAAAATTCTTCAAGATAACATCAAATTATTACACAAACAAATAAAATTCATCTAAAATACAAGTGTTAATTTACACTTATCAAACTCCCCCACACTTAAACATTTGCTTGTCCTCAAGCAAATTACACATATGGAAGTCTCAATTCTCAGAATTCTTAAAACTCAGGAAGAAATTCAATCATTAACCCCACTTTATACCAGGATAGCCACCATTTTCCACAACTCGCCTTTCTTAGCACTCAATCTTATTAAGTACTTGTATTCAAAATACCAATAGTAGATTTTCAGTATTAATCCAAGTAAGTGAAACTTTTACCCTTTATCATTTAACCAAAAATCTCAAAGTTAAGATCAGACTTACAATCATAGAACTCAGGCATATACATCCACTTATTTCCTGGATCTTTTTCCCCTTTTTGGATTGGAAGTTCAACCTTTTAGTACCTTTTCTTAGTCAATTAACCCATGTAACGAACTTTTAACCGCTAATCCCGGGCTCGTCACCCAAGTTAACAGACGTTATCCCCTCAAGCATAGAGGGCGTCTCTCGGATTTACTTGTTCGGGTTGAATTAACTAATCAATTTCTTTTTTTTTTTTTCAGTGAATAAGAGTGGTTTCCTCGGCCAGTAAGTCCCAGACCAGACGATCTTAAGCTACTAGGTTTTAAGATACCCCTTCGAACCTCTACCACTCGAATCCAAATATTATAATTTAAAGCCTCATTTAGTTCAGTTTTCTCGGATTTTACTCATAACCCTTGTAGCGAGCTTTCAGCCAATGATCCTGAGTTCATCACCCAAGTCAATAGATGTTATTCCCCCGAAAGGGCACCCCTCGGACTTAATTACTCGAGTCAATGAAATCCACTTCTGAACTATTTGTTATTGTTCATCATCATTTATTTATTTATTTATTTATTATTATTTTTTTTCATCAAATTACTCCCAATTGTGTTCTATTCCATTATTTTTGTAGGGGAAAGTCACCAAGCTATAAGTATCACTTGTTCCTTCATTCAAGATCGCAAAATCAAATCCTAATTCTGAAATAAAAGCCTAAATAACAAGTAAGTCTCCCTCACCTGGATACCATACTATAACTCTAAAAAGGTAAAGAGAATACAAAATAAGAGAATAATGCAAAATTCGAAAAATTTTCCATGAAATAGCTGCCTATACAAGTGGAATTTTATGTTTCCTGAGCAACTATTTCTCATCATCATTAAGCTTCCAAATGTTACTTAAACAGGGGAAATTTAGCATTTAAAAGTCCATAAGTTCATTGCTCTTGTGATATCTTTCTGTTCTTTCTATTCCCTTTCCCCCACTTAAAATCAAACATTGTCCCCAATGTCTGCCCACAAAGTATACGAAAGAAAGAAAATAGAAACAAGGAAAATAAAAGGAGAAAGAAAAGGGAAACTCCCCTGAAATCTATAAGTAGCAAGTCATTCACAAGGGAAACTCTATGCAAGTGCAAAATCCTCGAATCATCCTTCGGAGCGCATCAGCTTTCAACGTTCAATCCGCACCATCGAAAGGCTAAAAGGGTATAAATAAAATCCTAAAAACAAAACGCACTAAAAAAGAAACTAAAAGAAATGAGTATCACCACAACAAATAAGCACAGGTCAATATCATCAAAGTTTATCACGGATAATCAAAGTCACAGCAAATAGTTAATAAAAATAATTCAGGGTTAGACAGACAAGTTAGCAAATAGTTAGGAAAAATCAGTCATCATCCTTCTCAGACTCATAGTCGTCATCGTCGGAATCTTCCTCAACAACCATTCGCTCCTTGCCTGGTCTGTGGGGGCTTTCCTCGGATGGTTCAGATGGAGCAGAAGACGATCCTCCCTCAGTATGCCTCTGTTGGCTGATCGGTTCGGGAGGGATCACGTCTTCTTCCTGGAGCTGGCACAGGAAGAGAACTGAATATCTAACTTCTCACCAAGCTTGGTGAAGCAATCGATTAAAAACTTCTTCAGTCCCTTCTGCCGTTTTTCCATCTTAGTGATCTTCTGCTTCATCATCTTCTGGCTTTTCTTTATTTCTCCCACATCACGCGATAGCTGAGAAACCATCTCTAACATCTGCACATTGACGGATGGTTCAGCCTGCAGTTGTGGTTCCTCTTCTTCCTCTTCCCCTATCTCCTCTTCAGCGCCAGCGTCAATTGGGTGGAAATTCCAATCGCTTAATATCCTGGCTTTAAGCTTCAGAGATCGCCCAATGAAATCACTAGGTGCTCGTAATGGAATAGACCCAGATTTTTCAAAATCCTAATAATTAGAGCACCTAGAAAAACCCCTTTCGGTCCTTTCTCTGCCTGGCGCTGAAGACAAAAAGCGGCAAAAACACCCACATTGACGCGGGTTCCAGTATGCATGGCCCACAACTGGAATAAATCTCTAGCGTTAACCACGCCCTCTGAATCGATCCGACCAGTGGTAGAGCGAGCCATAATATAATGTAGCACATGATGTACTCTATCTTTCAGTTGAGAGGCCTTGGTGTGAGAGGCACTATAGTTACCAATACCATACCTAGTCCATAAAGAGAGAGAATTCGCTGGGCCCCACGAAACTGGAAGGGCGTGGAACTCAGGGGTTTGAAGAAAACCCTCGTCATAGATGCCCATAGCCTCTATGAACGCAGTCATGGACATTTTATGGTACTCACCCTGGGCCAGAAACTCAACTTCATTTCTTACGCCAGCAGTCATGGTACCTGAAATCTTGAAGGTGGCTAAGAAAGTAAGAATTAACTCCTCGTATAAGTCTTCTTCGATCATGAACAGGTGAAACCAGGCTCGGTCAGCTAAGAGCCTCTCAAATTGTTGGACCAAACCAAATCTTCTCAAAACGTCCCAGTCCAATACCACATTCGGTTTGATGACCTTTTTCGACTTATATAGGGTAAAACGTTCTTTATCCTTCTCTCGAATATTTACAGGGTACCGAAGAGCTTCAGATTGGCTTGAACTACCTGTTTCGGATCGGTTTCTTTTCTTCTTTTGAGCAACGGTCTTGATGCGTGGCATTTTTTCAAGGGAAATGAGCAGAACCTAATCATACCAAGAATAAAAAAAAAAAAATGTAAAACAAATAAAGCCCGTAGGTAATACAACAAATAACCACATCGCAAACAAGGAATTCTACCATTAGGATCACGGAAGAACGCAAAATCATCAAAATTAAGGTTCAAAGCATCATACACGGTTCTTGGGCACGGGAGTGTATTGTAGCCGTGTATATCAGAAAATCCCCGCCAAAATTTGAAAAATAATTCATAAACGGCCGTGTATTGCAAGAAATTACGAGGGAATCATCAATCACATGTACTAATGGTGCTTTAAAGCAAAAATCCCTTCAGCATGCAATCCAGAATACGTTCCAATCACAAAGGATCACGCGTGAACAGTTCGAAACCCTAGATTTTCTAATCCAAACAGCGATCGAGCAATGGAGAATGGAAAAAAACTTCATAAATCGCATGAAAAACATCATCCATACTCAGATAAACAAAAGCCCTAAGGTTTCATTATCTTCCACATGTCATAACACGCCACATTCACATGGAAATTAGACCTTGAGTGAGCACAATAGAGAGGGACGCTAGAGAAAGGAACAAGACGGAGAGAGAGATCTTACCTTGTCAACGAAATGGGAGAGGGAAACCAACAAGGAAATGGAAAGTGAACGATGTATAGAGAGAAAAGATATGTAGATGAGAGTGTATTGAAAATGAGGGGTACGGTTATGAAGAAGGGTATAAATACCCGAACATACACGGTCCCAATACACGGGCGTGTAATTCGCCCGTGTATAGGCCTGAGCTCGAAAGCACGGGTATAGCACACGGTCGTGTTATAAAACCGTGTACCCCTCTGACTTCTAGTTAGAAACTTACCTCTCATACACGATCGGAAACACGCCCGTGTGTCCGGACCGTGTGTTCCTCTGTGGCTCGCTCTCTATACACGGATTTGATAAACGGCCATTTCCCTTAGCCGTGTCTACCTTGTTCGACATTTCCTTGTATACACGGTCAGGAACACGGGCGTGTTTATTAACCGTGTATTACTCTGTGGCTTATCGTTCTCTCTACACGGGCGAGATACACGCCCGTGTATGTCATCCGTGTAGTCGCCTGAAGGTTAAAATTTTCCTTCTCTTGATTATTTCTTGAAGTCCATCTCCTCAAAAAGCTTCTTCATAAATATTCCTCTGCAAAACCTTGAAAAAAAAAAAAACAATTATAGTGATAACTCAAATCAAAAAAATGAAACTAACCTAAATGCATGGGTTGCCTCCCATCAAGCGCTTTTGTTTAACGTCGTTTGCTCGACGAACGGAAGCTCCTTCTGATTACGTCACCAGAGGGTGGAGTCTAAACTCCTCTTGGCCCTCTTTCTCCTCTTGAGTCCCAAAATATAGCTTCAGGCGCTGTCCATTTGCCTTAAACGTGTGCCCATCCGGGTGTTCCAATTCCGCAGCTCCATGGGGAAAGACTTTGTGCACTTTGAATGGTCCAGACCATCGCGATCTCAACTTGCCTTGAAAAATTTTCAGCCGCGAATTGAACAAGAGAACGTGATCTCCCTCACGGAATTGTTTCGGATGATGAATCCGCTGGTCGTGATACCTCTTCACCTTCTCTTTATAAATGCGCATGTTATCATAGGCCATCGCGCGCCATTCATCAAGTTCGTTTAACTGAAACTTCCTCTGTTTTCCAGCAGCTTCTAGATCCATGTTGAGAGTACGCATAGCCCAAAAGGCTCGATGTTCCAACTCCACTGGCAGATGGCAAGCTTTTCCAAACACTAGTCGGTATGGAGTGGTGCCCAAAGGAGTTTTGAATGCAGTCCTGTAGGCCCACAATGCATCGTCTAGTTTTTCCGACCAGTCCCTTCGGTGGTGCTCCACTGTCTTTTCTAGAATTCTTTTGAGTTCACGGTTTGAAACTTCCACTTGACCACTCGTCTGAGGATGATAGGGGGTTGCTAATCTATGGGTGAATCCATACCGCTTCAGCACTTTCTCTAATTGCACATTACAGAAATGTGTTCCCCTATCGCTAATTAAAGCCCGTGGTGCTCCAAACCTAGAAAAAAGTTTCTTTAAGAATTTCACCACTACTCTGGCATCATTGGTGGACAAAGCTTGGGCTTCTGCCCATTTGGACACATAATCCACTGCCACGAGTATATACTTATTCCCGAAAGAATTTGGGAAAGGACCCACGAAATCGATCCCCCACACATCGAAGATCTCACACTCCAAAATGAAGTTCTGGGGCATCTCATCACGTTTTGATATACTACCCACACGTTGGCACCTATCACATGTCTTCACAAAAGTGAAGGAGTCTTTGAATATACTTGGCCAATAAAATCCGGATTCCAAAACCTTGTGGGTTGTACGATTCACACTATAATGACCGCCAGTTGGCCCGGTGTGGCAGTGCTTCAAAATCTCTTGCCCTTCTTGCTCGGTTACACATCGTCTAATCACTTGATCTGCACAAACACGAAACAAGAATGGTTCCTCCCAAAAATAGTGCTTTAACTCAGCAAAGAACCGCTTCTTTTGCTGAGGCGTTTTGTCACTAGGGAGTACTTTGCAAACAAGATAGTTAGCAAAATCAGCAAACCAAGGATCGAGAGTGTCAATTACCTCGTTAATCTGATATAGTCCTTCCTCTGGAAAAGCATCATCAATCTCATCTTCATCCAATTTCTCCAAATGCGGGTTCTCCAATCGAGAAAGATGATCAGCAGCTAGATTCTCCGCTCCCTTTTTATCCCGAATCTCCAAATCGAATTCTTGGAGCAGCAATATCCACCGAATGAGTCGCGGTTTGGCATCTGTCTTAGATAATAAAAACCTGAGAGCTGAATGGTCAGTGTAAACAATTACCTTAGACAAAATTAAATAAGACCGAAACTTGTC
The DNA here is from genome assembly GCA_037954665.1 of Laguncularia racemosa. Lineage (NCBI taxonomy): Eukaryota > Viridiplantae > Streptophyta > Magnoliopsida > Myrtales > Combretaceae > Laguncularia > Laguncularia racemosa. The sequence goes on from JBBMOL010001102.1 coordinate 20,980, forward strand.
AAAAGCAAAAATTACAGCAAGAAGTTCCTTTTCGGTCGTGGTGTAGTTCTCTTGAGCACCTGTGAGGGTCTTACTAGCATAATAAATAGGTTGAAAGTGCTTATCCCTCCTTTGTCCCAAAACCGCTCCAACAGCAAAATCACTTGCATCACACATTAATTCGAAAGGAAGGTCCCAATCGGGAGCCACCATGATCGGTGCTTTGGTCAACAATTCCTTAAGCCTATTGAACGCTTGAAGGCATTCATTTGTGAATTCATAGGGTATGTCCTTTTCTAATAACCGTGTCAACGGACGGGCTATTTTAGAGAAGTCCTTAATAAACCTTCTATAAAAGCCAGCATGCCCAAGAAAACTTCGAATGGCTCTTACTGAAGAAGGTGGTGGAAGTTTTGCAATTGCGTCCACCTTAGCGCTATCCACTTCGATTCCTCTATGAGAAATTTTATGGCCTAGAACAATACCCTCCTTCACCATGAAGTGACATTTCTCCCAATTCAAAACCAGATTTGTCTCTTCACATCGAATCAACACTCTCTCTAAGTTATTGAGACAAAAATCAAAGGAATCACCAAAGACGAAGAAATCGTCCATAAAGACTTCCATAATGTCCTCTACCAAATCCTCAAAGATGGCTAGCATACACCGCTGAAACGTAGCCGGTGCGTTGCATAACCCAAAAGGCATGCGCCTATATGCGAAAGTACCGTAGGGACAGGTAAAGGTAGTCTTTTCTTGGTCCTTAGGAGCGATTTGGATCTGAAAATATCCCGACATACCGTCTAAAAAGCAGTAGTATAGATGTCCTGCTAACCGCTCTAGCATTTGATCCACAAAAGGGAGGGGGAAGTGATCCTTGCGAGTTGCCTCATTCAGCCGTCTATAATCGATGCACACTCGCCATCCCGTAACAGTTCTCATGGGTATCAATTCGTTCCTTTCATTGGGGACCACAGTCATTCCCCCTTTCTTGGGTACCACTTGTACAGGGCTTACCCAAGAACTGTCGGAAATAGGGTAGATTAACCCTGCATCCAAGAGCTTAATCACCTCCTTCTTAACTACTTCTTTCATGTTAGGGTTTAACCTTCTTTGAGGTTGCACTACAGGTTTGAAATCCTCCTCCAACAGGATCTTATGGGTGCAAAACGAAGGATTTATACCCTTTATATCAGATATCTTCCAAGCAAGAGCACTCTTGTGCTCCTTCAAGACCCTTAGTAAGCTATCCCTGCTCCCTTGTCAGACCAGCTGAAATAATGACAGGGAGTTTAGAGTCGGCCTCCAAAAAGGCATATTCAAGGTATTTAGGGAGTTGCTTCAACTCAAGTTCTGGGGGTTCCTCTACCGACGGTTTCAATCTTCCGTCCTCACTGACCCCAATCTTCTCAAACCCCTTTCTACAAACTACTACCTCACAAGCTCTCAGATGAGCTTTCACATTTTGAATCTCCACATTTTCACTCACTTCATCATCATCCACTATCAAACTCAATTCAAGAGGATCTCTATGCATCAACTCCTGCATGACACTCATTACTGACCTGTCAACACAATCTATAGCATAACATGTATCGTCGGCATTCAAAGTTTGCTTCAGTGCTGCTGGGATTCTCACCACTAGTTCGTCCTCCCCTACTCTCAAAACTAATCTTCCATCCGCCACATCAATCACTGCTCTTGCGGTGGCAAAAAATGGTCGTCCTAAGATCAGCGGGACCTCCACATCTGCATTCATGTCAAGGATTACAAAATCAACAGGGAAGATAAAGTTTTCTACCTTAACCAGGACGTCCTCAATGATTCCTCTAGGGAACTTGATCGAGCGATCTGCCAGTTGCAGACTCATCCTCGTTTGCTTTGGCTCTCCCAAGTTCAGTTGCTTGAACAATGAGTATGGCATCAGGTTTATGCTCGCCCCGAGATCCGCCAAAGCTCTCTCCATCGGTAGTTCACCTATTAAGCATGGAATAGTGAAACTACCCGGATCCTTGAGCTTCTTGGGCAACTTGTTTTGCAAAATCGCCGAACACTCAGCTCCAACAACCGCAGTAGAGATATCTTCCAACCGTTTCTTATTCGAAAGCAAATCCTTTAGGAATTTCGCGTACCTGGGCATCTACGCAAGAGCTTCCACGAACGGTATGTTGATATGTAATTGTTTAAACAAGTTTAGAAACTTACCGAAGTGCTCTTGATCCTTATCCTTTTTTAGACGTCTCGGATACGGAATTGGAGGCTTGTATGGCTGAACAGTGGATGCTTTAACTTTCCCTGGAACACACTCTTTCTCTTTGATCTCCTCAGCCCCATGTTCCTTCTCAGCACCCCCTTCTTCTTGCTTCTCAACCCCTTTTTCAAGCGCAGCCCCTTGCACTCCAATAGTGTCAGATTGCAATTCCTTACCGCTCCTTAGAGTCACTGCCTTGACCTGTTCCCGAGGATTGGGTTTGGTGTTTCCAGGTAAGGATCCTTGTGGTCTTTCTGAAAGCAATTTTGCTATCTGACCCACCTGAGTTTCCAAGTTATGAATGGACGCCGCATGATTCCTTAGAACTGCCTCTGTGGATTGTTGGCGTTGCTCAGATGTTTGGATGAACTTGGAGATCATGTCCTCTAGACTGGACTTCTTTTCTAGAAGAGTTGGCGAAGGAGGCCTTTGGAATCCCGGTGCCGGTGCATTGCCCCGAGGGATTTGTGGATTACTCCATGAAAAATTGGGGTGATTGCGCCAACCCGGATTATAGGTGTTGCTGTAAGGGTTGTTCTGAGGCCTTGTAGGGTTACCTATATAATCAATCTGCTCTGTAGTCCCTTGAGCCATGAAATCAGCTGATGAATCGGTTGATAAATACAGGGGTGGTGCAGATATCGCCATCCCATCGACCTTTCTAGCTAGAGCATCGACCTTTGCCGCAATGGCGGTCATCATATCCACTTCATGAACACCTGCCACTCTCGGTCTTGCTCTGGCGTTTCTCCATTGATGGTTGTTCTTGGCCATGTTCTCAAACAATTCTAAAGTCTCTTCGGGAGTCTTGACATCAAGTGTGCCACCAGCAGCAGCATCGATGGTTTGTCGCGTCGGATAGTCAAACCCATTATAGAAAGTTGAGGCTTGCAACCAGTTAGGCATTTGGTGGTGTGGGCACCGCCTAAGCAAGTCCTTAAATCGCAACCAAGCTTCATGGAGTGGCTCATTCTCCAACTGAAGGAACGATGTGATATCATTCCTCAACCTGGCAGTTTTAGAAGGCGGAAAGTAATAGTCCAAAAATGTTTCTGCCAGCTGGGTCCAAGTCGTAATAGAGTTCCGGTCCAAAGAACTGAACCACTGCCTCGCTTTTCCTCTCAAAGTGAAAGGAAACAGACGCAACTTTAGTGCCTCATCGGATACCCCGTTCTGTTTAACGGTAACACAGATGTCTAGGAACATCTGAATATGAGCATGAGGGTCCTCGTCAGGTAATCCATCAAATTGGCATTGATTGTGGATCATATTCATTGTAGAGGCCTTGACTTCAAAGTTGTTGGCCTCTATTGCAGGCATCACTATACACGATCCGGTACTACCCAGAGTAGGCCTAGCGTACTGAACCATGGTCCTACGTTCGTCCGCCATTGCTTCAGTATGAGATTCGCTACTGTTCACTGATTGACTATTCTTATCTACTGAATTCTCACTCTCACTCAGCAGCAATTCCTCTTCACTCACAGCAAGTTCAGCACTCTTGAATTTCCTTCTGACTGTTCGATCAATCTCTGGATCGAATTCAAGGAGTTTAGAAGAAGAACTCCTTGTCATAAACTGCAAAGAAAACCAATTTAATTAGTTCCCTTTATAAGAAAGTACAACCAAGGATAACAAATGATAAGAGAAGAAATGGTCAGATTAGTCAGCGTTTAGTGTTCTTAATATCGCCGATCCCCGGCAACGGCGCCAAAAACTTGTTGAATGTATCGCAATCACACAAATTAAAATCCTTTGTACTCTGACTCTTCCTTGCGATCAACTAGGCAAGTGCACCTATCGATTACAATAGTATAGAGTTGAGTTCAGGTATCGTCTCCTCAAGGATCAGCAAGTACTAATACTAACCTCAAACCAACTATCTCACCGCACAATTTCGAGATGAATGGATTTAACCAAATTACCTAAATTAAACTAAATTACCTAATAGAAATGAAATCAATGAATAGCAAACAATGAGTTAAATTATCAAATTCAATGTTCAAACGCGTACCCCGCTCTTACTACTCATCTAATTACTATGCAACTTCAATCCCTAGAAACAAATTAATGAATATTGATTATCTCTGATCCGCGGAGCATCTAACACTAAGTTAATGTTTCTTCCGAAATCACTAACTCCTAATCCTAACCGTATTAACAAAGATTCCTCTTTTATTAACAACAATCAGAATTGCATGATTATACTACAACCCTCAATTAGATTAAATCATTACATTCAATCTAATACGGAAGACTTACGCTTTCTATCCCTAGATTGCATACAAGCCTTTTCATCCGATGTATGATCTATTCAAACAAGAGATTTTCCAATCAACTTATCCGAAATCAATGTAATCTAATGCTGGCCAAACATCAAATCAACAAATAATAATAAATAACATGAATGAAATCAGAGATGCTCAACCGTCATTAATTTTGCAATAAACTCAATGTCACATAGTAATCAGACTTTCATAAGATTCGGGTACGATATAATTAGCTACACATGGTTCTCAAAGAATAACAAAACGAAATAATCAAATCCATGTGTGAAACCACTTGTTGAATTAAAACTCCAAAATTCCCTTGCTGCTGTTGTTCTCCCTTGTTGCAGTACGTGTTTTCTCCCTCCAAAAGCTCTCTTCTCTCTTCAAAAATGACTATTTATACCTAGGGTAACTTCCTCTCTGACGTGTAGAAGATATCCTTCAAAATTGGACGAAAGATTTAAAATCGATTTGAATATATCCTTCCTTCGATAGATACACGGTCCTACTACACGGGCGTGTATTCAAACCGTGTATCTCTCTGACTCCGTGGACTCTGGGCGTGTATATCGCACACGGCCGTTTTTAATAGCCATATATGCCTCTGTCTTCTTTGTTCTTCGTACACGGTTGATTACACGGGTGTGTATTCCAACCGTGTACTGATCTGTGTAAAATAAAACTCTTCCACGCTGATACACGGTCGTATACACGGGCGTGTATACTAACCGTGTAGTCTCCTGATTCCTTCACACGGCCGTGTATATCTGCTGTTCCTTCCAGAAAGTATTTTTATTCATGTATTCCTCTCCGATTTCAATCCAAATCGATATCTTTTCTCAAAATAGTGGTCCTCATCCCTGAAACTGAAATATTTCTATTTTAGGTATCAAAATTCTTCAAGATAACATCAAATTATTACACAAACAAATAAAATTCATCTAAAATACAAGTGTTAATTTACACTTATCACACACTCAATGAAGATCCCTTAGATGTAGATCTTCACAAACTCCTTGTTACAAACATCTTGGACATATAAGGTGTGGTGCATCTTATGAACCACTAGATATACTCCATCAAGTCTTTCTTAGCCATTGCTGGATTCTTCCCATGTTAGTTATTGTGGCCTTTCTTTGATAAAGAAGAAATTCTTCAAGAACATCTTGCACATAATTCCCATAAGTCTACTGACCTAGGGGGAAGAATTTCATACCATGTATGAGTCTTTTTCATCAATGACTTAGAAAATCCCTTTAGCTTTAGATCATCGTCTAGATCTTATACTTTAGGGCTTCAATGAATTTCAATAGGTGCTCCTTTGCTTACCATTGAATAGAATAAATTTAATGGCTCAAATAATCCTTGAGGTAGGGTTTCATAGCCATATGCTAATGGTAGGGAAGCTACAACTCTAAGATATAGCCTAAAGACATGCCTTTTACTCCCTTCAAGTACATATCTAAGTCTTCCTTTGTTATGAATGAAGAACTTGAAGCAGAGACTAGAGCTTTAATATGGATAGCAGGAGTTAGATTTTGAAAGCTTATGAATTCACCTAGCAATGTTTGAAGGATCTTAAGTGTGGATGATGAATTAATAAGTCAAGCTCTCATGTTGTTAGCTATGCATACCATGTTGTGGTTAGCTAAATTTTTTATCATGGGGTCTTAATTGTTATCCCTTTTAGGTAGAGGACTACCATTATTGACTATGGTAGCAGACCTTGGTTAGCTAGTTAGCAACACTTAATTACATAATAATAGTGGAATTAGGTGACGATATGCCCTATTGCACAATAAAAACAACAACCAATGCTAGGATAAGTTAGGAGAATAGTGTAAGAACTGATTCAAGGTCTATCTGATCCTTTGCACAATTTGCAGCCTTCGTGTGACAGTAAGAGGACCTTCTAGGCAGCATTTGAGTTTTCTTGGTTGCTACTTGCTTAGAATGTTGCATTATGCTCAAGGGCTTTAATGTTACCTTGAGGCTCTTGAGAATCACCATTGACTTGACAATTTGGCTTCTTTTTTTTAAGGTCCCATTTTTTTTAACTGGGATGAATTAAAAAGGCTTGAAGGAGGAGGAAAATTGTAATCTTAATTAGCTCTTGTTCTTTTATAACAACCGAAAGAGCTTGCAAGCTCCAATTTCATTGTTCCTTAATCTTTTGTTCTCAAATCTTGAATTTTGAAAGCTTTGAAACTTAATCTTCTAAAGATTGATGATCGAATGAACTGTTCTCTAAAGTGAAGAACTAGGTGGTATATATAGGGCCTAACAATGAGTAAACTTCATTGATGATGTCACTTGATAGATGGATAAGATTGATCAAATCTTTTTAGGTTTGTCCTCTAAAGTGAAGAACTAGGTAGTACATATAGGGTTTGACAATGAGTAACCTTCGTTGATGATGTCACTTGATAGATGGATGAGATTGATCGAATCTTTCTAAGTTTATCTATATAGCTTCTAGGAGATGTGTACCTTTGGATTGACTTGTTGAAAACATGATCTTATTGATAAATATTAAACCTGGTTAGCACTCTGAATAGACCTTGTTTCAAGCTTGTAAAGTCAAAACTTTTCAAAACATTCCAAACATTATGGCTAATCGCTTGAATGTTGTCATCAATGCAGATGATTAAGAGCCCACTGAGTTTTTGAATATTTTGTTACACTCATTTTTTTTTGTCTTCAATTTTTATGATATTTTTGTTGATCATAAGATAAAGCAAATATAAACAATCAATTCAGTAATTTATCATTTTTTTTTACCATTATAAAAGAAATAGGATAATATCATTAAATGCTCATGGCGTATTGGTAAATTAAAAACTTTGCACTTATCAAACTTAAAATTTGTAATAAGTTTGTTTATTAACATATGACGAGTATTGGGAACGTTAGAACCGACGTATTTACTATAAAACTATAAGAAGAAGAAAAGCATATTCGGAAGTATCCCCTTGGTTGGATCATGAATGGGTCTTAGCCTCTTAGCCATAGTGGGCAAGGCACACAAAAATAAAGCCATCGCTTTCATCTGCTTGCGAATTCGTTACCTGCTTTTTCTCACACCCTCCCATCATAAGCCTTTTACTCACTCCCCTTCACTCTCTCTTTCTCTCTCTCCTTTCACTTCCCTCCCCAATCTCCAATACTTCAGTTCAATTTCATTTAAGAATAAGTAATCCAATCAAATCCTAAGATAAAGCCCTAATCCCAATTTCAATCCTTTTTTTTTGCAGCTTCAATTTCTTATTTACATAATATAGAAAAGAAGAAAAAACAAAGATGGATCTATGGTCATTGAACGTGAAGAACAGTGGTGGATGTTATTACCCAATTAGAAGCTCCAACCTGTTTCGCGATGTTTCTGGAAAATCAGGCCAAAGGCTCATCAGAGTCACTAACATCAGCGTCTTCAACAATCACTCCAATCGTTCTCTTTCACTTAGAGCTCTTGCTAAGAAGAATCACTCCTCTGGTACGTCCTTTTCATTTCGATTTGATTTTTATTTTGCGAATTGTTAGCCTTTTTTCTTTTTCGTTTTTTTTTTTCTCGTTTGGAATAAAGTGGTTGACTTTGATTGATTGATAATCATGTGATGGATCGAAGTTAAAGTTTGAATTGGATTTTTCCTTTTATTTTTTATTCTAATTTTGTTCTTATTTTTTATTCAAACAAAGGTTTTTCTGTCAGGGATTATGACATTTTTGATGTACCGGCATGAATAACATGCATTGACTTTCTCCTTTTTAATGGGAGGGCATAGCCATAATTAGAGTTGCTACTCCGCGCACATGAACCACCTAGACATGCCGTGAGCCTTTGCAGTCGAGCATGATTAATTACTATATTGAATTTATGAGTTTGTTAACAAGCTTAGTTGTATTTGAAAATTTCTGCATGAGATTTTATGTACTTATCTGAAAAAATTGTCTTCCTATGTGTTATTTTCCTCCATGGTTAAGTCAAATTTCGTGTCGGGATCTTCGGCATCATTGAGATAAGCCTCTTGATCGGACCTTTCAGATAATTTTATATATAGTGTAAGGTATGTCAAAACTTTGGTGAAATATTTGATGGCTGTATCTGGTTTGTACAACCTATCTATTAGTGCTTCGGTCTCTATTTTGGTCTATTTGGCGTTGGCGGGACATCTCCAATAATTGCGAAATGAATGGATTGTGGATATTCCTACTCAAAACTTTCTTTATATGAAATAAATTTCCATTAGAACAACACACTCAAGTGTGCCCAAAACAAGAACTGCATGCATTGCATGTTTGTCTAGGTATACAATTATAACTAAGGTTCTGTAACCTGTTGTTCCAGTAGTGACAAAGTGTGGTAACGAACTGCTTTTGTGCTGGTCATTGAGCAGCACGACCCTTTTCATTAATTCTGTACCAGTTAGCTGCTTGTGGTGGTCAAGGAAGGACCTATGCATATGGAGTTTTACCAGAATTTAATGTTATGTTTGATTTACTGGAATGAAATAAGGTTGAAATGAAATAACAATTATTCTGATATTATTTTGATTCATGATATGGGCATTTTTAAAATAACAGTTATATTTCTAAGAAATAATTATTTTTAATAAAGAGAAGGAATTAGAAATCCTTATGTATTCCACATTACATGGAATAGATATTTATTGTTGTGTAACTATTTGTAAATCTGACAAAGGAATGACTATTTCATAGTAATAAAGGTAGAATGACAATTCTATTTTGATGAATCAAACACAATGTTAAATTATATAAAATTCCATTGCTAATAACAAGATATGAGATTCTTTATTTCTTCTCTTTGGAACAACCAGAAAATAGCCAATGGTACCAGAAAAGAGCCCTATGGAGCAATATTGTAAACATAGCTCCCACCACTCACCCCTTCCATGGATAGTACTAGGGGACTTCAACACCACGCTATCCCCCACTGAGAAACTAGGCGGGAGAGCACACCTCTTGGATGAAATGATTGAATGCAAAATTGCATCTCGCAAGCGGGGTTGGAGGACTTGAGCTACGTGGGTGATTTCTTCACTTGGTCCAACCGTCAAGCGAGTAACCCCATCTTACGCAAATTGGATAGAGTCATGGTAAACCAACAATGGCTTCACCTACTGTCGAGAACTCATGCACAATTTGCTCCTCCAACCCTCTCGGATCATTCCCTCGCCATTGTCCACATTGACACTTCACCAGCCGCCAAGAAGACTCCCTTCAAATTCTTCAACTTCTGGATTGATCACAAGCACTTCTTTAACATAGTGAGCAGCACATGGGGGCTAGACATCGCTGGATGCAAAATGTTCCAGGTCACCCGTAAACTCAAAATACTAAAGCATGAACTCCGCAAGCTCAACAGGAATGCATTCGGCCACCTCCCCATTCAAGTCGAGTTGGCACAATCCAAACTGCAAGCCCTCCAAGGTGCTGTCCATGGAAATGGTGACACTTCCCTGATGGAACAGGAAAAGGAAGCCTATAAAACCTACTACCTCCTAAGAGGGGCTGAGGAAAGTCTCTATAAACAGAAGTCCAGGGCATTCTGATTGAAACTTGGAGATAGGAACACCTCATTTTTCCATAAATCTATGATGAACTTACATAACCGCAATCACATACGTCACCTATTTGGAAGTGACGGGAGAGAAGTCATGGGTGACACAAAGATTAAAGAGCTTGCGGTGCAACACTTTCGGAAGCTTTATGAATGTCCCCCTTCCCATTCTACCTTAGCTGATGTCAGAGAAATGGTCTCACGGAAGCTAAGCCACCATCAATGTATGGAGTTATCTCTCCCTTTCACAGATGATGAGATCAAATGGGGGTTCTTCTCCCAAGCAAATGACAAAGCACCGGGGCTCGATGGCTACACCGCCAAGTTCTTCAAAGCCACCTGGGGGATTATTGGTAAAGACCTCTTGGAAGCCTCAAAGGAATTCTTGGTATCTAGACACTTACTCAAAGAGATAAACTCTTCCATCATCTCTTTGGTTCCAAAGGTTGCCAACCCATCCACACTTGGAGAGTTCCATCCTATAGCATGCTGTAATGTCATTTACAAAGCCATATCTAAAGTCATAGCAGAGCGCATCAAAAGGATCCTTCCATCCCTAGTGGGCAGCGAGCAAGCGGCGTTCATCCCTGATAGGCGTATCTCGGATAACATCTTCCTTGCTCAAGAACTACTGGCAGGTTATCGTTCTCAAACCACCTCACCTAGATGTACCCTCAAGGTAGACCTCCAGAAAGCCTTTGACACGATCAAATGGGATTTTTTAATGTCTACCCTCCATGCTATGGGCTTCCCTCCCCACTTATGCTCCCTGATTTATCAATACATCTCTACCTCGAAGTTCTCCAGCAACATTAACGGGGAACTCACGGGTTACTTCCCTAGTACGAGGGGGCTTAGGCAAGGTGATCCGCTATCACCCTATCTATTTGTGTTGGGAATGGAGATCCTATCTTCCCAACTCAGGAGGCTAGCTGCACACCCCCAATTCTCCCTGCACTAGAGATGCAGGAAAGAGAAACTCACCCATCTATGCTTTGCTGATGATCTTCTGATTTTCTCCAAAGGTAACCTTCAATCAGTCTCCTTGATTAAACTCACCCTCTAGCAATTTCACTCCATGTCAGGCTTGGATGTCAACAACAACAAGAGAAATATCTTCTTTTCTCATGTTCCCGCAACAGTGAAGGAGGCCATCCTTATACTCACCCAATTCCAGGAAGGCTCACTGCCAGTACGCTACCTGGGAATACCCCTCTCCTCTTCCAAACTACGCAAAGAAGATTATGATGCCTTGTTAGAGCGAATGCTATCTCGGGTCTCTTCTTAGACATCCAGATACCTCTCTTACGCAGGGAAACTACAACTCATCAAATCTGTACTCGTCTTTCTCCAAATCCACTGGAGTAATATATTCATGCTTCCCAAGTATGTCATAAAGAAGATGGATAGCTTACTCAGGAACTTTCTCTGGAGCGGAAACCCCCACATGAACACTAAAGCCAAGGTCAGATGGAATGAAGTTTGCAAACTACTTAAATGTGAGGGCCTCGGCATCCCTGACCTCCATATATGGAACAAAGCCATTCAGATAAAGCATATTTGGCGCCTCTGCCGGGAAGGACCTAAAACCCTTTAGCCTGAATGGGTACATTCCACTCTCTGCAGGGGCGAAGCTTCTGGACTCACAAACCGCCAGCAACATGCTCTTGGACATGGAAGAAACTGCTGAAACTCAGACAATTAGTCCGCCCTTGCTTTCAATGGACCCCCAACAATGGTCTCACCATCTCCCTCTGGACTGACTTCTGGCTCCCAATAGGACCTTGGATTAGGTCTTCAGTGCTCGCGCAATGGTAATACCGGCCTTCCACCTACCACCAAGCTTTGTTCCCTCATGGAAGGTAATAACTGGCGCATCCCAGAGGCAGTGCTCAATATGAACATCCAGATACCTGCCTCCTTTCTTCCCAATGCATCTGCTAATGACCACCTCCGATGGATCCATTCCAAGAGTGGGTATGCATTCTTCTCCCCCTCACCTAGGTTAGTCCCTTGGGCGAAGGTCATATGGAATAAATACTCAATTCCTAGACACTCGTTTATCTTGTGGCTAGCCTGGCTCCACAAGCTAACCACCTTTGACAAATTGGAATCATGGGGCATGACTACTTCCACCACGTGCTTCCTGTGTTAGCAGGGCCCGGAAGATCACCCTCACCTCTTCTTCAATTGCAGTTACTCTCGCTCCATATGGACAGTGGTTTGTGATCACCTTCATTGCCCACCACACTTCAGAGTTGGCAAGGGCTACTTCGCTACTATTGGCCTCAAATGGCTCCACCTCTATTGACTTCAACGAAGATGTGCTGCATTAGCTGCTTTGGTGTATTGCATATGGAGAGTGCGTAACAATGCACGTCTAGGAATCACATCCCCAGCTGGGGTTCTGTTGTAAACCAAATTAGAGCTTATATGTTAGCGGACAACCTCCACAACCACCCATAAAGGTCTATGTCCACAAACATGGAAGGTCTTCTTCGAAGCCCCAGTTGACAAATCAGCAAGAGGGTCGTGGAGGGGGAAGGAATAGCTAGGAAGTTAGTCTGCCAAGCCACTAGGATGATTGTTAGACGTGGCAAGAGGCAGGGTAGTGGGTGGAAGTTAGTTAGTTAGTCTACTAGGCCACTTGGATGATTGTTAGACGTGGCAGGAGGGAAAATAGGAAGTGGGTGATGCTAAGAAAACCGAAACAGCAGATGTAATTTAAGGAGAGAAGGAAATGAAAAGAAAGTTAAGTTTTTTTTCCCAAAACAAGATTCTGAGATCGTAGGGTTCTCTCCTAACGAGCCCTTAACACCCACTAGCAACCATAGGTAAACATGGAAGAGATTCCCGTGCTAAGGGAATTGAACCCGAACCACTAACTCACAACATCGTGACTAGATCCTCTAATCGATCTGCTATCAAACTGGTATCAGAGCCTAATATGGAGGATTTATAGAAAGTTCAACAGCAACTTGAGGCACTCGTGATCATGTACCAAGAAGATAGGATTCGAATGGCTCGTATGGAAGCTCGCCAAGAGCAACTGCGCAGCAATTGGAGACCCTTTCGAAGGAAGGAACAGGGTCGAAGCAGCCCGATTGGGCGTCGGAAATTGGAGGTGATTCGAGGGAGAGGAGAGAAGGGACAGAGGGCAGGCGGTTCCAAGGTATTTTAAGTGGGATTTCTCGAGGTATGATGGAAGCACAGACCCCCTCGCATGGCTGAACCGCAGTGAACAATTCCTCAAGCATCAATTGGTGAAGGATGAGGACAAGGTGGAGCTTGCTGCATTCCATCTGGAAGGAGATGCGCAGTTGTGGTTTATGAAGTTAGAAAGAGAGAACCGGATAGGCAACTGGCGGAATTTAAACATTTGTGTGACTTAAGATTTGGTCCGCCCATCCGCAGCAACAAGGTGGGGGAATTGGCCAAATTGCGCCAAGTAGCTACGGTAGATCTATCAACGCAAGTTCGAGCAGCTTTCGGCGCAAATTGAGACCCTCACAATAGAGAATGAGATCAGCATCTTCATCAGTGGGTTGAAGGACTTCATTGCGGTGGAAGTGGAACTCCATCAACCCTCAAGCCTGTCTGAAGCCATGAATTTGGCACGGCTGTATGAGCGAGAGGCCAACAAATAAAAGGGGAAACAGAGGCTACAGGAGGAGAATGCGCCAGCCGACAGTACAACCCACGAACACCAAAACACCCTTCATCCACAAACTGAATAAGACCGAACTGGAGGAAAGAAGGGCGAAGGGCTTGTGTTTCAATTGTGATGAACCATTCACAGTAGTACATAAATGCAAGAGGTTGTTTTGGTTAGAATGTGAAGAGGAGGGACTGGAAGAGTCAAACAAAGGTGAGAAGGCCCTGCGGGATGAGGCTGAAGGGGAGTTAGAGATTTCACTACAAGCCATGGCTAGGGTAACACGAGCTCAGACCATGAAGCTCCTCGAACAGGTCGGGGGACTCGAGACAAAGGTCCTAGTTGACTCGGGAAGCACTCATATGCTTCATTAATTCCGCCTTAGCCGCTCGAGTTGGACTACCGTTAGAAGCCCGTGCCAAGCTGCAGGTAGTGGTAGCGAATGGGGAAAGGATAGAGTGAAGGGATCTGTCGGAATGTCCAGCTAGTCGTAGATACTTTTCCTTTCCGACTGGATTTGTATTCCTTGCCATTGTGTGGAGTAGGGGTTGTTCTGGAGTAAACTGGCTGAAATCCTTAGGGACGATCGCGTGGGACTTCACCTCAATGAGAATGTCCTTTAAGAAAGAAGGAACCTCAATCACGCTCAAAGGCGAAGTGGAAACAAGGGAAAGCTCACCATTAGTTGCCGAGATGAAGGAGGCTGATCAGAATCATGAGTTGCAGCAGCTATTAACCAAGTTCAAGGAAGTTTTCAGCGAGCCCCAAGGACTGCCGCCACCCCGGACATGTGATCATGCAATCAACCTACTACCGGGCACCACCCCCATCGTGGTAAGGCCATACCGGTATCCACATCACCAAAAGGATGAGGTGGAACGGCAGTGTGAAGAGATGTTGCGAAGAGGCATCATCCGGACGAGTAAGTCCCCATACTCTTCCCAGTGCTGCTGGTACGCAAAGCAGATCACACTTAGCGTTTTTGCATTGATTATCGAGCCTTAAATGAGAAGACAATCAAAGATAAATTTCCCATTCCCGTGATAGAGGAGCTTCTGGAAGAACTACACGGAGCTTCATATTTTTCCAAGTTGGACTTAGCTCGGGATACCATCAAGTCAGGATGAGACCGTCGGATGTGGAGAAGACAGCTTTCCGCACGCATCATGGCCATTTCGAATTTCTGGTAATGCCTTTTGGACTGACTAACGCTCCCTCTACATTCCAAGCTCTCATGAATGAAGTTTTTAAGAACTACCTCAGACGGTTCGTACTAGTTTTCTTCGACGACATCCTCGTGTACAGCAAAACTTGGGCAGAACACCTCTAGCACACCAACATAGTCTTAACCACGCGCAGCAACACCAACTCTTCCTAAAGAAGTCTAAATGCACCTTCGGACAAAAACAAGTGGCATATTAGGACATCAAAATTTCTGCTGCAGGGGTAGAGCAGATCCACAAAAGATCATCGCCGTCCAGACATGGCCGAAACTACTACGATACAGCACTGCGGGGGTTTCTGGATACTACCGAAGGTTCATTAAAAACTATGGGGTAATATGCAGAACCCTTAACCAAGATGCTACGGAGGAACAAACTTCCAGTGGACACCAGAATCGGAGGGGGCATTTCTCAAATTGCGAACAGCCATCACCCACAATCCGGTACTGCGCCTTCGGGATTTTCCCAGACGTTCACCGTGAGTGTGACGCTTCGGAGTCCGGGATTGGAGCCGTGCTGCAGCAGAGAATCAGCCGATCTCGTTCTTTAGTAGACCATTTGCACAGCGACATATGAAACTTCCAGCATAGAAAAGGAATTGATTGGATTGACCAAGGCGGGTGCGACATTGGCGAGCGTATCTGTGGGGACGCCGGTTCATTGTGAAGACGGATCATTACAGCCTAAAGTTTCTCTTGGAGCAGCACATCACCACCTCTCCTCAACAACATTGGGTCAGCAAGCTCAGGGATTGACTTTACCATACAATATCAGCCGGGGCGTCATAACAGGTAGCGGATGCTCTTTCCAGGCGCAACGAGGAAGAAGCCTCCTCACAGCTCTCTCCACGCCGCAGCTAGAGCTATTAACTTGATCCGCAAGGAAAACCGCTTCTTCCAAAGTCCTCCAGGAGCTCATGACAACAAATCAAGAACGGCAGCAAAGGACCTCATTGGAATCTACAGGATGGTCTCATACTGTACACGGAACGGGTATATTTGGATGCCACTTCGGAACTTTGTGCCACCATCATGCAGACAATCCATGACTCGTGTCACGAAGGTGCCCAGCGCACACTATACCGCATCCACAGGATTTCCTTCTGGCCAGGAATGAAGAAACAAATCCGAGAAATTCGTGCAGACTTGCCCCATTTGCCAGCAACATAAAAGTGAGCATCTACAACCAGCTAGCCTTCTACAACCTTTGCCAATTCCACAGCTAGGTCTAGGCAGACATCTCGATGGATTTCATTGAAGCCTTACCGCTATCCCATGCAAAACAGTTCTCCTCGTTGTGGTGGATCGCTTTTCCGAATATGGCACTTTATTCGCTTAGTCACCATATAATTTTTTGCGGTTTCCGTCGCAAAAATTCTTTGATCGCATCTTTTGCCTCCATGGATTACTGGAGACCATCGTGAGCGACCAAGATGTGACCTTCACCAGCTTATTTTACTGGAAAGAACTCTTCAAATTAAGTGGCACCAAGCTAGCTTTTTCCTCCGCCTATCATCCACAAACAGATGGACAAACTGAGGTCGTTAATCTCACCCTCGAAATGTACTTACGTTGTTTTGCAGGTGACAGGCCACGCACTTGGGCAAATTGGATTTCCATGGGCAGAGTATTGCTATAACACCGGATTCCACTCCTCATTAAAGGCCACACCCTTCCAGGTTGTCTACTGTCGTTCCCCACCAAGACTACTGTCATACGCAGCAGGAAGCACTAAGCTTGAAGCGTGGATCAAGCGCTCTTCAATCGTGACGAGGCCATACTAACAACTGCGGCTCATCTACTTCAAGCCCAACAAAGAATGAAAACAACAATATGATTCCAAACACCGAGAGTTTATTCCCAAACCCGGCGACTTCGCCTCCTTTGCCTGAAACCCCCCTCGTCAACGTTCGCTAGCGCCCAAATTGCACAAAAACTTTCACCGCGTTTCAGGGCCATTTCCCGTCATGGAAAAGCGGCCCAAAGGCCCCCCACATACCATCAACGCCGAGGGCCACTCCATTCCCTACCCACAAAACCATTCCCAAAAACGTTTCCCACGGGTAAATTCAGACGGGCCGTTCATGGGAAGGATTTTCTCAGCGGAAAACCTCTTGGGAAGATGCCCACATGCTCCTGCTACGCCCCCATCCCACTTGCACCTGAGGTAGGCGCCATTGCAGGGGGGGAGCCATGTTAGCGGAAAACCTCCACAACACCCATAAAGGTCTATGTCCCAAAAATGGAAGGTCTTCTTTGAAGCCCCAGTTGACAGATCAGCAAGGGGGGTTCGTGGGGGGGGAGGAATAGCTAGAAGTAAATCTGCCAAGCCACTAGGTTTTTTGTTTTGAAGTGCAAGAGCAGGGTAGTGGTGGAAGTTAGTTAGTTAGTCTACTAGGCTACTTGGATGTTTGTTAGACATGGCAGGAGGAAAATAGGAAGTGGGTGATGCTAAGAAACACGACACTAGCAGATGTAAATTTAAGCGGAGAGAAAGGTAATGAAAAGAAAGTTATGTTTTTTTTTACCAAAACAAGTTTCTTGAGATCGTAGGGTTACTCTCCTAACGGCCCTTAACACCCATAGCAACAATAGGTAAACAAGGAAGAGATTCCGTGCTAAGGGAATTGAACCGATCCACTAAATCACAACATTCGTGACTGATCCTCTCAATCGATCCGCTACAATATACCTCTGTACTGTAAGGTCCATGTAGCTTTTCATCTTTTAGCTTTTGGCTTTGTTTGTCCTTATTGATATATTGTAAATTTCCCGGCTCACGATTGTATACATTTGGTATCAATAAATTCACCTTATTCAAAAAACTTTCAGTTTCCTTTACCAGTCCAAGCATGTTACCTTACAAGTCTAAAATTGGATTATCATTTTTATTCTCCTACCCTGCCACAAAAGGTCCTTGAATGTGCAACAAGTTTGTTCCACAGCCAAAGCCCCCCTTCTCACGAAACACAGATAATCATTGGTAGTTTCTTTCATTTTTTTTAAAAGGGGCGCATTAAAAAACCCAAAAACAAATTTCCTTTTTTTGCAAGGGGCCCAAAAACCCAAAATTTTGCTAAAAAGGGGCCCCCTTGAAATTTTAAAAAAGAGTCTTGATTTTTTTAAAACCCGGGGGTTTTTGGGGTGCCCAAAAGTCAAAAAAAAAAAGCTTTATTGTAAAAACTATTTGAAAAATACTTAACTTCAAACAATTGAAATTTTTTCCCCCCTTTAAAATTTTTCCTCCTTTACAAAAAAATTTTTTTTTTTTTTGTTTTTTTTCCCCAAGGGTTTTCCCTTTTAAAAAGTGGAAAAAAAATTTTGGTTTTTAGGGGAAAAAAACCCCCAAATTTGTCCTCCTTCCCCTAATTTTTTGGGTATAAAATTTTTTTTGGGCCAAAAAAAAAAGGGACCCTTTTCTTTTACAAGGGGGGTTTGGTCCCCCAAAAAGGGGTTTCCTTTGAAAAAAATTTTCGTTTGAATTTTTGTACTTCTTTTTTGGGGATGAAAACTCCACCCCCCTTTAAGGGGATGTCCCCCTTTTTCGATTGGACTAAAAAAAAAAAAATTTTCCCCCAAAAAAAAAAAAGATCCTTTTTTTTTTGGGGGAACCCCCCTTTCACTTATTAAAATTTTTTTTCCCCACAGACTAAGCGGGGTATATTAGGGGGAGTTCCAAAATTTAAATTTTTCCTTTTTTTTCCCATTAAAAACTACTCTTTAAAAAAAGGGAAAATTTTTTTTGCCAAAAATTTTTTTTCAACTTGCAGTTTTTTCTGTTTCTAAAAATTTTTTCAAAAAATTTCTCCAGATCGTCTACATTATTTCCACTTTTTCCTTTTATTTCTTTTTAAAAAAAAAAAAAAATTCCAAAAATTACAACCTCCACAACCTTTTCTCAACCTTTTTGGGGGGGAAAATGGGTGAAAAAATAAAATTTTTCCCCCTTACATACATTGGTGCAGTCCCCCAAAATTTAAAAAAATTTTTTTTTAAAAATTGTACCCTCCAGTTCACTTGTCCATACTTAGTGAAAAAAACCAAAAACCCCTGAGTTTGATTTTTAAAAAATCCCCCCCTCCAGTCCACTTCTCCCAGTGTCTTTTATTTGGTAATTTTCATGGATTTTAAAAACCCCAAAAAAAATTTTTGGAAAAATTTTTTTTAATTTTTGGAAAAAAGAAAAATTAGAAAAAAAATTTCGGGATCTGTATTTTGCATTTTGGGGGAAGCTCTAGGTACCCCCTTTTGGTAACCCCCAAAGGTCTTTCTATAAAAGGGGTTTTTTTTCCCCCAGTAAAAAAATTTTTAATAGTTAATTTTTAAAATTTTTTATAGTTCATTCCCCCCTAGTTCATTTTTCTCCGGGGGGCCCTGCTAACCTGAAATATCACCCCAGCCAAGATAAAAAAAGAATCCCTCCTTGGTCAAAAATTGGAGTTTAAAAAAACACCATTTTGCACTACCTTTTTACACATTTTTGGGGGTTTCCCCAAAATGGTTTTCCCCCTGGTACCAAGCTAAATTTTTTTAAAAAAAGGGTCAAAAAGTTAAAAAAATAGGTTTTTTTCTAACATTCAAAGTTGTGCGAAAGAGGGATGGTCCCCCAAAAATAAAAAGAAATCCAAAAATGGAATTGCCAAAACCCAAAAGAGGGAAAGTGGGAAGAGGAAGAAGTGCCTTTCAAAAAGGGGGGATACTTCCTTAAAGTGGGGGGAAGAGTCTTTTTAAAGTAGAAAACTAGAATCCGTGGCTTAAGCTTTTGGGGGTCGGAAACCCCCAAAATTCTTTTGATCTTTTTAAAAGGGGGAAAAAAATTTTATAGAGATCTTTTTTATCCTTAATGGATGGTTTTTTTTTAAAATTTTTAATTCACCACAAAAAGGGAAAAAAAAATTTTGGGGGGGAAAATTTTTTTTGGGGGGGGTAATTTTAAAAGGGGGGCCCAAAGGCCCCCCAAAACATTTTTTGATTGTATTGAAATCTTGTTGCCCCCCCCCCCCCCCCCCCCCCCCCCCCAAAAAAAAATTAGAATTAAACAGAAAAACTATTGATTTAGCCAATGAAAAAATTTGCAGACCAAAAGGGAAAAAATTTTTATATGAAAAACCCCCAAAAAAAAAGCATTTGGGGGTTTTATGGTTTTAATGTTAATTTCTTTTGGGGGAAAAAAAAGGGAATTATAGGAAATTTTATTTTTTATGTGGGGTATAAAAGGGGGTTTTTTGCTTCAGGGGGAAAAATCAAATCCATTAATTTCACTACTATCTCTCTAGTTTTGAAGGTTGGGAGTCCCCCTTCTCTATCTGGTTTTTGGGCCCATTTTGTGTTACAACACGTTATACAAATGTATTTTCCAAGATTTTGGCTAAAAATTAAAAGTTGGTTTTTTCCCCATCCCCCTTTGGGAAAAAGTGTGGATAAAGTTTTTGGGGGTCAAGAATTCCTTTTTTGTAACCCCTAGAACTAAAAGGGGGGAGTTTTGATTTTAAAGGGGAGATATTATGAAAGGGATTTTGGGTCATGTACGACGATAACAAATTTAAAAGTGAACCCCTTGATTTTCCCCCTACAATTCACATATTGGGGCAAGAAATTTTGTATTTGCCCCAAAAATTTTCTATGGATTTAAAAAGGAGAAACAGTTGGGGGTTTTTTTTAGTTGAAGGGTTTTTAAAGAAGGTAATCCACTATCACCATACCTCTTTGTATTTGTTATGGAGTTTCTATGTATCATGAGAAGGTGAGTAGAGTTGATGGTTTTTTTTTTTAATTGGAGATGTCGGAAGGATCACTTTTAAATCCCTTTTTTTTTGTAGATAATATTATGATTTCTTAGAGGTGATGTGAGGTCAATTTCCTTTTTCAAGGAGGGTTAGAAAGATTTTTTCTTCTTAAAAAGGGCTTAAAGAAAACCCCAAAAACAAAAGTTAGGTTTTTTTAAGTAGTGTGGACCTAGAGAGAAAAGTAAAAATTTTATCAGATTTTGGGTTTTCCCACTGGGGGAGTTGGGGGTTTTACTATCTCTGTGTTCCTTTTTTTTTTGAAAAAACTCAATAATTTGATTGTCACTATCTTACAGACAAGTTTTCAAAAAGAATAAAAAAATTTTCTTATTATATACTGGTCGCATACAATTGGTTAAGAGTGCCCTTTTTTCCCCTCAATTTTAAAATTTTTGTCAATTATTTTCCCATTTTACCAAAAAGCATACACAAATTTTTTAACTATGAAAATGAAAAAAAATTTTTTTGGGGAATGGGTAAGATAAATAGACCCCAAAACAAAGGTTGATTGGGATACAATTTGTAAGTTGAGACCTCGAGGTGTTTGGGAAATTTAAAGTTTTTGTGTTTTGGGAAATAAAGCGACTCAATTGAAGTAACCTGTATTGTGTCAAAATAAAAAGGGGGCCCTTTTAAACCTTTTTGGGTGAATTTAAAAATTAAATAAGGATGGGGGGTTTTGGGGAATCAAAATTCCAATTAATGCATCGTGATCTTGTGTAAGTTTACTGCAACTCAAATTTTCTTGCAAGAAACCTATTAGGGGGGGAAAAAGGAAACCCTCCATCCCCTTGTGTTATTATGACAGGCACCCGAAAGGAGGTTGGTTTTAGGGTTTGAGTGAGGGGGCCCTATCTATGAAATGGGTTTTCCCAAAAAGGAAGCAAGATTTGTTCCATTATAAATTGGGGAAATTGAGAATAGTATCTAGTGAACTTTGGCATAAAATTTTAAAAAGTGATTTAAAAAACCCAAAAAGGGGTAAATCTAGGGATAGATTTATAGGAAAGCAAAGTCATCTAAAAAATTTTCAATCAAACGGCCTTTTTTTCCCCCTCATTCCATAAAAAAAAGTAGGGTTGCTAGTTTTTTTTGTAGGGGAAAAAAAAACCTTTCCCCCTAGTTTGGGTTTTTTCCCCTTATGGTTGTTGCCTAAAAAAAACTTGCAACTTTGGAAAAGTTAGTTAGTTGGGGCCTTTCAAACCAAAATGTATTTTTTTTATTTTAAAGAAGAAATTGAGTTACATTGCCATTTTTTCCTTAGGGGTTCTTTTGGTGGACAAATATAGGTTAAGTTAGGGGGGTAGTTTTCCCAAAGGGCACCAGTGCTACCATCCCAAACTGCAAATGTCCAAAATTTTGTCAAAAAGGGGGGGACCTAAACTAACAGCCCCCAAGGGAAAATTAAAATTGGCTTTTTCATCTACTATGTGTGGGGAGAGAGAAATGAGAAGGATTGGGATTCAAACACTCGCTTAGTTGAAGGGTGTTTTCATACTATTCTTTTTTTTTTTTTTGGAAAAACATTAGCTCCCTTTGATTGTATTTTTTAAAATCTCAATCCTTGTACCGCTTTAAAATTTTTTTTTGGGTATTATGATCGATCTTTTAGGTAATTTAGGAGCTTCTATACTTTATTTTTGCTTTAGCTTTGCTTTTATTTGTATATTCTATCCCTTTTTTTGAAAATATAAAAAGCTGACATTTTATCCACAAAAAAAAAAGGGGGTTTCCCCAAAAAAGAACTAGCAAGTTTAAACCCAAAAAAAGGAACATGTAAGCAAATGACATAAAAAAACATAGATTTAGTATTTTTTTAAATTTTTTAAATTTTCACAATGCTTCTTATTGGACTTTCCCTTTTTCTTGGTAAACACTAGGATGCCTTCTAATATGTGGGAGTATGGAGAATGAACTCAGGATTTTCTCAAAAAACCCCCAGAGTCTAAAAACAGCAAATGGTATAATCTCCAAGGAAAGCTGTTTTAATTTGATTATCCCCCCCCGTTCAAAACCCTTTAAACTTACAGATGATGAGGCTTTCACTAAAACTCTGAGTAAAACCAATTAAAAATTTTTTGCCTAGGACTCTTTTTTCTATCCTTAGTCATGCAGTATGATAAATCAAGAAAAGGGTTTTAAAATTGCATGTATTTTTTTCATCATAGTTAATCCTTATTTCATGAGAGCGGTATCATCCCGTACTGTATCCAGATTAATCATTCCATTACCCCCTTTGGGTATCCGTGCTCTGAAGTGTCTTGCGACTCCAGGATCCCATGATTTAATTTTTTTTCTTCGTCCCCCCGGGGTTTTTTTGTTTCTTTTGGAGGGAAATATTTGTTGGTTTCTAAGTTTGGAAGAAGTCTCATATATTTGATTACTCCAAAGCTCCATAAAACAAGTCATTTTTTGTTTTCTGACACCTTTCTTTGATGTTTTTGGGGGACTTTTTTTAATTTGAAAGATAACCGGGGAAAAGGGTCATATCTTATAGCAAAAAGAAAAAAAAGGGGGTTTTTTTAATTGGGTTTCCTATATATAGGAAAAATTTTAAATTAGTATGCCACAAATGCACATACTGGATACAAAAATCCCAACCCCGGAGAAAAAAAAAAGGAAACACTGGCTAGGACCATTTTTGTGATCGTGAGTTAGGGGAAACCCCCATATTATTTGAATTTTTTGCTTCACTTTTTTTAGCTGTCTTCGATTACTAAAGTTTGCTATTTCCCTTTTTTAAAATTTGATTACCTGGTTTTGTCATGAGGATGGAACAAATATGCTAAAAAAATTGAAATAGGATTCAAATGTTTTTTAAAAGAAGAGACTGATATGCTGTAAGGGGTTTTCCCCCCCCCAAAAAAAAAAAAAATGCTGTAAGGTGCTTTTTTAAAAAAAGGTCAAGTTTCATTCTCAAAAGGGGCTGGGTGAGAAGAAAAAATCTCATGTCCGGTTCTGGAGTAGATATGGGAATTAAGAAAGAACCCCCTCAACTATAACCCCCCAAAAAAAACCTGTTTCGTAAAAAAAAAAGAGGAAAATGGGAAAAGGGGTATCTTATTGAGGCAACCTGTAGCAAAGGGCGGGAAAAAAAAAATCAAAAAAAAATTTAAATGGGTTTTATTTTTTAAACGAAAGACGATATGCTGAAAGGGGGTTTTTTCCCCCAAAAAAAAAAAAAAAAAAAAAAATATGCTGAAAGGGGTGTTTAATAGAAGGTCGAGTCTATTGTTTTTAAAAAGGGCTTTGATCGGGTTTTTTTTTATAACTAAAGGGGAGATTTTAAATTTTTTTCTATTAATTTACCTGATCTTTAAATTTCCCAAATGTGCAAAAAAAGAAAAGAAAATTTTTTAAAAATTTTTCCATTTCAAAAAAACCAAACAAATTTAAATTACTTAATGTATAAAAATGTTGAATGGATTGCAATGGTCCTGTATTATATACTTTAATTTTTTGGGTTTTTGTAAATTTTTTTTCTTGTTTTTAATGTTTAGCAGCTTATGGAGCCCAGTGGCATGCCTTAGACTTAATGACTAAGACTAGCTAGGACTTTTTTTTACAGTTTTTTTATGCCATGGTTCACCTTTTTTACTGGAAAGATTCAAAGGAAAAAAAATGCGAACTCTAATTTTTTTTTATCTTGAGATAGCTATCATTTAAATTTTGGTTAAAATTTTGATGCTTTTTCTCTGCATTTTTTGGATATGAAAATTTTATGATGTATGAGTGGAAATATTTTTTTATTTTAAATTTCCTTGTCGTTTTTTAGTTTAAAAAATTAAAAAAAAGTTTTAATTTTTTTTTTTATTCTATTTGCATTTAATTTGTAGCTTTAAGCATTTTAGTTTTGCTTTTTTTTTGAAAAAAAGAAGTGGCAGCAGGGGGATCGTGTTAGGGGTTTTTAAAACCCAAAGTTTTTTTAGGGAAAAAAAAATAAGGAGTGTTAAAAAATTAGAATATTTCTTCTTTTTTTTTGGAAAAAAGGGGAAATGAGAAGGTGGGAGATAAATTTCTTTTTTTTTTTAAGCTTTATAAATGGATAATGGGAATAAACTCAAAAATGGTCAATTCAAAAAAAACCTACTATCAAATGGATCTTTTATGTTTATTTTTTCTAAAAACCCTTTTTGGTTTAGAAAAAAAAGGGGAAAATCTTTACTTGGAAGTAAATGTAGCTTTAAATCGTGGGGGCCTTAAAAGCAAAAAGGTTAACACCCAAAGTATAACCATGATAAACCCCCAAGCCGGAAGAAAAAATGTGGATCCTTTGAAGTCCCGCCGGGAGATCACAAGAAATCAAGCGAAATTTTTTAAAGGGGAACCCTTTTAAGGGTTTTTAAAAAGGTTTTCAGGGCCCCCGGAAATGTTTGGAGCAACATGAAGTTGGAACGGATTGGAACAATCAAAAGACCCTTTTTTAAAAAATTTACACCGGCCGGGGATAAGGACGTGTATTTTCAGGCCGCCGTGGGGGCTCTAAAGTTTGGGCACAGAATCTCCCACGGTAGACCCCGGGAAAAAAAAGGGCAGGGCCGGTATGGGGGGTCAAGCAACCATAAAAAGGGGTATGGGCCCAAAGTACACGGTCGTTAGTGGCCGAAATGTGCACAAAAAAAGTACACGGCCAAAGTCATGGCCGGACCCTTTTTCGGCTAGCTTTTTATTTTCGTGTTTTTTACGAACTTATCTAACCCCACGTCGTTTGGATTTTTTTTCACGAATTTAAAAAATAGTAAAAAGTCCGGGGGGGGTTTTGAACAATTAGAATTTCATCTTTGAACTTAAACATTTTTTAGAAGCTCTTTTTTTTGGGGGGTTTAAGAACAAAGAACTTATCGGATGTTTCTGTTGGGATTCATCCCCCTTAAATGGGGCTTTCACCCCCAAAATTTTGGGGGTTTTCTTTTTTTAAAAAAGGTTCTTTCTCGCTTATAGACAACGGGTCGCGGTTTCCATTTTGGGGGTTTGGGCGCTTAGGAACGAATTTTTTCCCCCAAAAAATTGGTTTTGGGGGTTTATACGGGGTTTGGGGTGTTTGTATTTAGTTTGGTTTTAGAGCTTAAGTTTGTCAAAAAAATAAATTTGGGGTTTAAAAGGAAAACAAAAAACCCAACCCCCAAAAGTTAAATCCAGGTACTACACATTGGTTTTTGTGACTTCCTATTTAATTTCCCTTACGTTTTAAAAATTTTTTGTATAAAAAACCCAAAATTGGGAATTTTAAAAAAAAGTGTAATATGAAAAGGGGGAATTAAAAAAATGACTTAGTAAAAAACAATTCATCTGACAAATTAATTTTTCTTTTTTTTAAGGTAGCTAAAAGGGGGAGCTATGATGTAAAAAAAAGTAAAAAACCGTGGTCAAACTTTAATGTTGGGAGTACAAAAAATTTTTTTTTAGGAAAAACACCATAAAGTTACTGCACCTGGAGGGGGGGTAAAGCTTCTGTTTTATTAATAGTTGGTTGAATATTTGAGTAAGGTTATTTAAAAATAGGAAAAATTTTAAAAAATTTGAAAGGGGGAATTTTGGGTTTTAGACTTTAGTGTAATAAAACTTTTAAAAAGGTTTACTTATTGATACATAATTTTTAATAGGGTTTGTGGTTTACTGTGTGTGTTTGGGGGATTACAGTGTTTGTTTAAATTTTTACTTTGAGAAAAAAAAATTTTATTAAAGAATTTTATAAAAGGTTTTTTATGGTGAGATTGGAGGGTTTTTTTTTTTGCTTTTTCTTTTTTTTTTTTTTAGGTGAGTTTTTAAAGGGGGGGTTAAGTTTCAAGTAATTAGGTTACCATCTTCAGGGGGCACTACCCATCTCGTGTTTAAGTTATGAACCTTAGTCCCAAACTTTAATATCATGGAAAGAAAAAGATCCATTTTGGGGGAAAAAGATCATATTACCCTAGTGAGTTTTTATTATGGGGGAAAAAAGTTACAATTTTTGATACAGGTGTTTCCATTTACAAACAAAATTTTTTTCGGGGGTTTCAAATTTTTCAAGTTTTCAAGTTTATGTAATATTACTAAAAACAGGGATAGCACTCTTGGGGAAAAGAGGAAGTGGGAGGGACAAATGGCCATGAACTTTAGAAAAAGTATATGTTTTCCTGACTTTTTGGTTTGTTGACTTTAAAAAGGATAGACCTGCTAGATCAAGGTTTTAGTTTTTTAATTTTCAGCTTTCCCCCAGGGGGGAAAAACCAACTCTAAGAATTTTTTCTCTTTTTTGGATTCCAAAAAAAGTTAAAAACAATATTTTGAATTTCCCCAAAAAACTAGGGTTTTTTAACAAAAGATTGCATTTTTAGCTGCCCAAAGTTTTTGTTTTTGTCTTTCCCCTCTTTTTAATTTTTAAAAGGGGGGTTTCCCCAAACAAATAGGGGGAAATTTTTTTAAAATTTTAAAAGGGAAAAAGTGATCACTCAAATCCTGAGGCGTGGGGTTGGGGAAAGAATTCTCCGATGGCCCAAAAAAACCCCAAAAAAAAGTGCTTTCAAAGTCACAAAAAGTGAATTTTTGGGGGAAAGGGTTTTTTGGGAAATTGGGTTTTCAGGAACCCGGGGATAAATTAAATTCGTAGTTGTTTTCTTTTTTTTTGTTTTTTGATTTACAAGGTTTTTTTTGTCAGGGCTTTTGATGTGTGCAAAAGCTCCTTAGATTGCTTAAATTGATGTTGTACCCCTATTTACACGGAAAAAATTTTTTGTTTAAAATTTTTTTTGTATTTGTAGAATGGGTTAAAAATTTTTTAAAAATTTTGACCATATAAAGTAAAAGGGGGGGGTTTTTTTAAAAAAATTATTATTCTGTTTTGCACAAATTAATTTTTTAAAATTTTTTGGTATTTTTTAAAAACAGTGTAAAAGAAAAAATTTTTAACCAATGAATCTTTTTTTCATTTCCGGGGCTGGGGCATAAAAAATAATTTTTTTTAAAAATTTTTTTTTTATTTGGGGATGATTTTGCTCATGTATCTAGGAATGTTTTTGTGCCTGTTGTTTTTGAATTTTCTAACTGGGAGGGAAATTTTTGACAGGCAGAAAAAAAAAAAAGAGAGGAATTTTTACCGCCCCAAAAAAAAAAAAAATTGTGAATCGAAACCCCCCGGCACCAGTGGGCACATCCATTCCGTTCCAAAAACCCCCGGGTGTTTCTTTTTGCAAAGAAAAAATAGATGGGGTTTTTAAATTTTTAGGAAAAATTTTCTTTCCCAGATCTGGAAAAAAATCCCCAAAAAGGGGCCCCTTTGGAGTTGTCATAAATCGCCCCCCTTCACCGGAAGGTCAAACAATGAATTTCCTCAAAACTTTTTTTTAGCGACAACATTTGAGAATTTTTTTTTGCATTTTGGGGGGC